>JAYEAL010001212.1:0-62918 GCA_036419045.1 Scirpophaga incertulas | reverse complement strand
CGCGGACGAAGTCGCGGGCAAAAGCTAGTATTGAATAAATTTTGTAACACATTAACAAGACATTATTGAAAATTATAAAATACCTCGTAAAAATCACAATATTATTTAATAATTTTTAAAATTTGACCCTATGCTAACAATCAAGTAATATTGATTTGTGGTATTGTTTACATTCGTCCATCCTGACATACAGAGTAGCGTCCTCGCGATGTTACAAATAATTTAAAATACATTTTTTTTAATACAATCACAAATTAGATTCAAAAAATAAATGTAGTCATAATTATTAGTTCAGATTATACTTATTAAATAATCAAAAACAAACTAAACTATTTATTACTTATGTACCTAATAAGTATATAATCTACGATACACAAAGACTAAACACCACATATCTGATCAATAAACTATTTTTTTTATATTAACAATATCTTAATAATTACAATAATTTTATTATAATTATAACAAAAATGTTATGCATATATTGCGATTTACACACTTATATTACAGTATAATTTTGAGTTCCTTTTATATTACTTGAGAAATATAATACTACTATGCTACCGTACTACCATACTACCATTCTGCCATTCTACCATACTACCATACTAACATATGTACAATACTACCGTAATAATATTGTAATAACAATTTATTAAAAAAAACAATATTGCTGTAATACTTGTTAGACAATCTATCTATCTCCTATATATATAAAGCTCGATTACCACTCACTCACTGACTGACTCACTGATCAGGGGTGTTTTTAGGGTGTTTAGAGGGTGTTTTGGGTGTTTTGATGTTTAGGTGGAATTTTTTAGATTTTTTAGTTCATAGATTGGGATAAAGGGATTTTGGCCAAACCAACATGGCGGCCCGCGCGAAATGTCAACTTTTCCAAATCGCCTTCGTTTTTAATGGCGTTTGGTGGGGGTGTTCACTACTGTAGCGGGGATGCGGTGCGTCTGTCAAACTGCGAAAAAACAAAATGGCGCCGCCGCCATCTTGGACTGAAAAACCCGTTTCGACCCGTGTTTGCGACCGTCGACCGGCGCGGCGTTTGTTTTTTTCCGGGATTTTCTTTTTTGCTTTGGTCGGGACTGTCCTCGACTTTCGGCAAATTTGCGGCGCGCTGCAATAGACAATATGGCGGCGGCGCCGGCGGCCATCTTGGATCGCCAATTTTGACGCGATTTTCGGACCGGATTTTTGCCAAGATGGCGGCCTCCGACCGGGGTGGAATGTTCCGGGCGGGGGTGGAGCTCGGCGAGCAGTGTTGCCAGGTGGGAGAAATTTTCTACCGTTTTTGGTAGTTTTTCCCCTAGGGCCCTCGAAAGGCGAAAATCGAAATAACGACTTTTGAATTTTTTCCATACCATGGGCCTATAGGCCGGCGGGGCCTCTATGACTTTCTGGTATTTTTATTTTTCTACACTGGCAACACTGGCCTCCACGGAGGTTGGAAACTTTTCGCAGACCGAATTTGACCCGAATTGATCTCCCAGATCGGGGTGCGCTGGAGTCGCGCGGCAAACGTCATCTCACCCCGTATACGGTGCAGATATTGGGAAAAATCCGAAACTTGGACATTTCAAGATGGCGGCGCCGCCGGCGGCCATTTTGTAAAAAGTTGCTATTTCGAAAAAATTAAATCGCGGTTTTCGCGCGGTTGCCGGCATTTTTCGACTGACAACCCCGGGTGACCTTTTGTAGTGCTCGATAGGGAGAATCGATCGGTGGGGTAATTTACCCCGATTTTGGGGTAATTTCCCAGATTTTGGGGAGAACGTAAATCGCGTTTTTTTCGATTTTTTTTCACATGGCCGGGTCGATCGGGCCTCGCTGATCATTTTTACCACCATTTTGGGCCAGATATATGGCAACACTGGGCGCTGTGGCAGATTTCGGCTTCGGCGACTTTGCGAATTTTTTGACGCGAACCGATGACAGTTGCGCGCCTGCAATTACCGCCAATCGGTGAGCGGTTTAGTCTACTATGCTGGAAAAATTTGACATTTGACATTTTCAAGATGGCGGTGGCGCTGGCGGCCATTTTGTAATGGTCAATATCCTCTTTTTGCTTTATTCTCGCGGTTTTCAATTCCGATACGGTGACATGGGTATCGAATGAAAGGATTTTTTCAGCACTATCGAAGCCAATTGATGGCAACGTTAAAAAACCAATATGCCCGCCGGTCCAAAACGGCCAAGTATCATTTGTATTGTAATCCCTACAATATGGGCATCAAATGAAAGGGTTTTGAGTGTCTAATACAGCCACGTAAGAGATATTGAAAAAAAAACAAAATGGCCGCCGTTCTCAAAATGGCGGACCGCTTTTGTTTTCCAACCCAGGCTTCATGGGTATCAAATGAAAGGGCTTGACGAGTAGAACACGACACCATTAATGACGTTTCTCAAATTTCAATATGGCGGCCATTTTGTAATGGTTATTATTTTTTTTTGTTATATTATCGCAGTTTTCAATCCCGATACGGTGATATGGGTATGGAATGAAATGATTTTTTCAGTGCTATCGAAGCCTATTAGTGGCAACGTAAAAAACCAATATGGCCGCCGGTCCAAAATGGCGGACCGCTTTTGTTTCCCAACCCAAGCTTTATGGTTATCAAATGAAAGGCCTTGACGAGTAGAATACGACGCCATTAGTGACGTTTCTAAAATTTCAATATGGCCGCCGATCCAACATGGCGACTGACATTTTTTTGCAATTTTCACTATATGGGTATCAAATGAAAGGACTTTGAGAGTAGAACGGATCCAAATATGATTTATAGTAAAATGACAATTTCTTTTTTTTTTTAACTTATATGCTATATGCTTTTGCGCCGCTTTGCAACAGTACAAAATTTTATTTCAAAAACGCAATAGCGAGCACCGCCACCGCGAGGTGCGTGCACCTCGCGGCACTCACGCGACCACCAGCGCCGCGAGTTTTTCAGTGTGTTTACAATTGCACACGCTTTTTCAGTTTGTTTTGACTTAAATGGAGACAATTTTTCACCAATTTTCGACCGACCGCCAATTTTATTTTTCATTAGTGGGATAGACCACACCACCGCGAGGTGCGCGCACCTCGCGGCACTCACGCGACCACCAGCGCCATGAGTTTTTCAGTGTGTTTACAACTGCACGGGGTTTTTCAGTTTTTTTCGACTTAAATGGAGACAAATTTTCACCAATTTTTGCCCGACGGCCAAATTTATTTTCCAGCGGTGGGATAAACCACACCACCGCGAGGTGCGCGCACCTCGCGGCACTCACGCGACTACAATCGACGTGAGCTTCTTAGTGTATTTTAAACTGCACACGCTTTTTCAGTTTGTTTTGACTTAAATGAAAACAATTTTTCACCAATTTTCGACCGACCGCCAATTTTTTTTTTCAGTAGTGGGATAGACCACACCACCGTGAGGTGCGCGCACCTCGCGGCACTCACGCGACTACAATCGACGTGAGCTTCTTAGTGTAATTTAAACTGCACACGCTTTTTCAGTTTGTTTTGACTTAAATGGAGACAATTTTTCACCAATTATCGACCAACCGCCAATTTTTATTTTTCAGTAGTGGGATAGACCACACCACCGCGAGGTGCGCGCACCTCGCGGCACTCACGCGACTACAATCGACGCCAGCTTCTTAGTGTATTTTAAACTGCACACGATTTTTCAGTTTGTTTTGACTTAAATGGAGACATATTTAACCAATTTTGGACCGACCGCCAATTTTTTTTTCATTAGTGGGATAGACCACTCCACCGCGAGGTGCGCGCACCTCGCGGCACTCACGCGACTACAATTGCCGTAAGCTTCTTAGTGTATTATAAACTGCACACGATTTTTCAGTTTGTTTTGACTTAAATGGAGACAAATTTTCACCAATTTTTGGCCGATGGCCAATTTTTCACTTTTCAATACGAGGACCACAACCGCGAGGTGCGTGCACCTCGCGGCACTCAAGCGACCAGACTCACCGTGAGCTTCTTAGTGTATTTGCAACCGTACACGGTTTTGTAGTTTATTTGATTTTTATGGCATTTTTCAGTAGTGTGATAGACCACACCACCGCGAGGTGCGCGGACCTCGCGGCACTTACGCGACCACACTTGCAGTGAGCTTCTTAGTGTGTTTACATCTGCACAGAGTTTTTTAGTTTTTTGTAATGGTAAATATTTTTTTTTGCTATATTCTCGCGGTTTTCAATCCCGTTACGATGATATGGGTATCGAATGAAAGGATTTTTTCAGCTCTATCGAAGCCTATTAGTGGCAACCTTAAAAAACCAATATGGCCGCCGGTCCAAAAAGGCCAAGTATCATTTGTATTGTAATCCCTACAATATGGGTATCAAATGAAAAGGTTTTGCAAGTCTAATACAGCCGCGTTAGATACGTTGATGAAAATTCAAAATGGCCGCCGCTCTCAAAATGGCGGACCGCTTTTGTTTTCCAACCCAGGCTTCATGGGTATCAAACAAAAGGTCTTGATAAGTAGAATACAAAACTTTACGTGAAGTTTCTAAAATTTCAATATGGCGGCCATTTTGTAATGGTTATTATTTTTTTTTGTTATATTATCGCGGTTTTCAATCCCGATACGGTGATATGGATATCGAATGAAAGGATTTTTTTCAGCGCTATCGACGCCTATTAGTAACAACGTAAAAAAAACCAATATGGCCGCCGGTCCAAAAAGGCCGAGTATCATTTGTATTGTAATCCCTACAATATGGCTTTTGTTTTCCAACCCATGCTTCATGGGTATCAAATGAAAGGGTTTTAGGTGTCTAATACAGCCACGTTAGAGACAATGAAACAAAATTCAAAATGGCCGCCGCTCTCAATATGGCGGACCGCTTTCGTTTTCCAACCCAGGCTTCATGGGTATCAAACAAAAGGTCTTGATAAGTAGAATACAACACTATACGTGAAGTTTCTAAAATTTCAATATGGCCGCCGATCCAACATGGCGACTGACATTTTTTGGCGATTTTCACTATATGGGTATCAAATGAACGGATTTTAAGAGTAGAACGGAATCAAATGTGTGTGTTATAGAATATTGACAAATTCTTTTTTTTTTTACTTACCTCGATAATCTTTACAAGATTTTGTACAAGATGAACAAGAGAACTGTACAAGATTTTATTTGAAAATCGCAATAGTGAGCAGTACCACCGCGAGGTGCGTGGCACTCGCGGCACTCACGCGACAACCAGCGCCATGAGTTTTTCAGTGTGTTTACAACTGCACACGGTTTTTTAGTTTGTTTTGACTTAAATGAAAACAATTTTTCACCAATTTTCGACCTTAATATCCTCTTTTTGCTATATTCTCGCGGTTTTCAATCCCGATACGATGATATGGGTATCGAATGAAATGATTTTTTCGGCACTGTCGAAGCCAATTGGTGGCAACGTTAAAAAACCAATATGGCCGCCGGTCCAATACGGCCAAGTATCATTTGTATTGTAATCCCTACAATATGGGTATCAAATGAAAGGGTTTTGCAAGTCTAATACAGCCGCGTTAGAGACATTGATGAAAATTCAAAATGGCCGCCGCTCTCAAAATGGCGGACCGCTTTTGTTTTCCAACCCATGCTTCATGGGTATCAAATGAAAGGCCTTGACGAGTAGAACACAACACCATAAGTGATGTTTCGAAAATTTGAATATGGCTGCCCATCCAAAATGGCGACTGACATTTTTTTGCGATTTTCACTATATGGGTATCAAATGAAAGGACTTTAAGAGTAGAACGGACCCAAATGGGCGGTATAGTAAAATGACAATTTCTTTTTTTTTTTTTACTTACCTCGATATGCTTTTGCACCGGTTCGCAACTGTATAAGATTTTATTTGAAAAACGTATTGTGAGCAACGCCACCGCGAGGTGCGTGCACCTCGCGGCACTCACGCGACTACAATCGACGTGAGCTTCTTAGTGTATTTCAAACTGCACGCGGTTTTTCAGTTTGTTTTGACATAAATGGAGACAAATTTTCACCAATTTTCGACCGACCGCCAATTTTTTTTTTTCAGTAGTGGGATAGACCACACCACCGTGAGGTGCGCGCACCTCGCGGCACTCACGCGACTACCATCGACGTGAGCTTCTTAGTGTAATTTAAACTGCACACGCTTTTTCAGTTTGTTTTGACGTAAATGGAGACAGTTTTTCACCAATTTTCGACCGACCGCCAATTATTTTTTTCAGTAGTGGGATAGACCACACCACCGCGAGGTGCGCGCACCTCGCGGCACTCACGCGACTACAATCGACGTGAGCTTCTTAGTGTATTTTAAAGTGCACACGCTTTTTCAGTTTGTTTTGACTTAAATGGAGACAATTTTTCACCAATTTTTTTTATCAGTAGTGGGATAGACCACACCACCGCGAGGTGCGCGCACCTCGCGGCTCTCACGCGACCATAGTCACCGTGTGCTTCTTAGTGTATTTACGACCGTACACAGTTTTGTACTTTATTTGATTTTTGTGACAAAAAAGACAACATTTTCACACCAACTTTGACAGACCACAATTTTTGTCACAGCCAGCCAGGATGGACCACCCCACCGCGGGGTGCTTGCACCCCGCGGCAAGCAAGCAACGTCTAGTCTATCTATCTATCTATCTATATTATATTATCTATATTATATAAGCTCGATTACCACTGACTCACTGACTGACTCACTGACTGATCAGGGTTGTTTTTAGGGTGTTTAGAGGGTGTTTTTGAGTGTTTTGATGTTGGGGTGGAATTTTTTAGATTTTTTAGTTCATAGATTGGGATAAAGGGATTTTTGCCAAACCAACATGGCGGCCCGCGCGAAATGTCAACTTTTTCAAATCGCCTTTGTTTTTAACGGCGTTTGGTGGGGGTGTTCCTCGCTGTGACGGGCATGCGGTGCGGCTGTCAAACTGAGAAAAACAAAATGGCGCCGCCGCCATCTTGGACTGAAAAAACCGTTTCGACCCGTGTTGGCGACCGTCGACCGGCGCGGTTTTCGATTTTTTCCGGGGTTTTCTTTTTTCCTGCGGTCGGGACTGTCCTCGACTCTCGAGAAACTTGCGGCGCGCGGCGAAAAACAATATGGCGGCGGCGCCGGCGGCCATCTTGGATCGCCAATTTTGACGCGATTTTCGGACCGGATTTTCGCCAAGATGGCGGCCTCCGACCGGGGTGAAATGTTCCGGGCGGGGGTGGAGCTCGGCGAGCAGTATTGCCAGGTGGGAGAAAATTTCTACCGTTTTTGGTAGTTTTGCCCCTAGGGGCCCCGAAAGGCGAAAATCGAAATAACGACTTTTGGATTTTTTCCATACCATGGGCCTATAGGCCGGCGGGGCCTCTATGACTTTCTGGTATTTTCATTTTTCTCCACTGGCAACACTGGCCTCCACCGAGGTTGGAAACTTTTCGCAGACCGAATTTGACCCGAATTGATCTCCCAGATCGGGGTGAGCTGGAGTCGCGCGGCAAACGTCATCCCACCATGTATACGGTGCAGATATTGGGAAAAATCCGAAGCTCGGACATTTCAAGATGGCGGCGGCGCCGGCGGCCATTTTGTAAAAAGTAAGCAATTTCGAAAAAATTAAATCGCGGTTTTCGCGGGGTTGCCGGCGTTTTTCGACTGACAACCCCGGGTGACCTTTTGTAGTGCTCGGTGGGGAGAATCGATCGGTTGGGTAATTTACCCCAATTTAGGGGTAATTTCCCAGATTTTGGGGAGAACGTAAATCGCGTGTTTTTCGATTTTTTTTTACATGGCCGGGTCGGTCGGCCTCGCTGATCATTTCTACCACCATTTTTGGGCCAGATATATGGCTGGGCGCTATGGCAGATTTCGACTTCGGCGACTTTGCGAATTTTTTGACGCGAACCGATGACAGTTGCGCGCCTGCAGTTACCGCCAATCGGTGAGCGGCTTAGTTTACTACACTGGAAAAATTTGACATTTGACATTTTCAAGATGGCGGCGGCGCTGGCGGCCATTTTGTAATGGTTAATATCCTCTTTTTGCTATATTCTCGCGGTTTTCAATCCCGATACGGTGATATGGGTATCGGATGATAGGATTTTTTCAGCGCTATCGAAGCCTATTAGTGCTAACGTTAAAAAACCAATATGGCCGCCGGTCCAAAACGGCCAAGTATCATTAGTATTGTAATCCCTACAATATGGGTATCAAATGAAAGGGTTTTGCAAGTCTAATACAGCCGCGTTAGAGACAATGAAAAAAAATCAAAATGGCCGCCGCTCTCAAAATGGCGGACCGGTTTGGTTTTTCAACCCATGCTTAATGGCTATCAAATGAAAGGGTTTTACGTGTCTAATACAACTACGTTAGAGACAATAAAAAAAAATCAAAATGGCCGCCGCCCTCAAAATGGCGGACCGCTTTTGTTTTCCAACCCATGCTTCATGGGTATCAAATGAAAGGGTTTTAAGTGTCTAATACAGCCACGATAGAGACATTGAAAAAAAGTCAAAATGGCCGCCGCTCTTAAAATGGCGGAAAGCATTTGTTTTCCAACCCGTGCTTCATGGGTATCAAATGAAAGGCCTTGACGAGTAGAACACGACGCTATTAGTGACTTTTCTAAAATTTCAATATGGCCGCCGATCCAACATGGCGACTGATATTTTTTTGCGATTTCCGCTATATGGGTATCAAATAAAAGGATTTTAAGAGTAGAACGGACCCAAATGTGTGGTATAGTAAATTGACAATTTCTTTTTTTTTTTTTTTTTTTTACTTACCTCGATATGCTTTTGTGCCGCTTTGGCAACTGTACAAGATTTTATTTGAAAAACGCATTGTGAGCAACGCCACCGCGAGGTGCGTGCACCTCGCGGCAGTCACGCGAACCGCCAGCGCCATGAGTTTTTCAGTGTGTTTAACAATGCACGCGGTGTTTCAGTTTGTTTTGACTTAAATGGAGACAATTTTTTCACCAATTTTTCGACCGACCGCCAAATTTTTATTTTTCAGTAGTGGGATAGACCACCCGCGCGCGGTGCGCGCACCTCGCGGCACTCACGCGACCTGACTCACCGTGAGCTTCTTAGTGTTCTTGCAACCGTACACAGTTTTGTAGTTTCTTTTTTGACACAAATGGAGACAATTTTTACCAGTTTTTCGACACCGACCGCAATTTTTTTTTTCAGTAGTGGGATAGACCACACCACCGCTCACCGTGAGCTTCTTAGTGCATTTACAACCGAACAAACTTTTTATTTCCTTCTGACACAAATAGAGACAATTTCTTACCAATTTTCAACCAACCGCAAAATTTTTATTTCATAATGCTAGGATAGACTACTCCACCGAGGTGCGTGCACCTCGCGGCACTCACGCGACGACAATCGCCGTAAGCTTCTTAGTGTATTTACAACCGAACAAACTTTTTATTTTCTTCTGACACAAATAGAGACAATTTCTTACCAATTTTCGACCGACCGCCAATTTTTTTATTCAGTAGTGGGATAGACCACACTCACTCACGTGACTACAATCGACGTGAGCTTCTTAGTGTATTTTCAACCATACACTGTTTTGTAGCTTATTTGATTTTTATGACAAAAAAGGATTTTTTCAGCGTTATCGAAGCCTATTAGTGGCAACGTAAAAAAACTAATATGGCCGCCGGTCCAAAAAGGCCAAGTATCATTTGTACTGTAATCCCCACAATATGGGTATCAAATGAACGGGTTTTGCAAATATAATACAGCGACGTTAGAAACATTGAAATATTCAAAATGGCCGCCGCTCTCAAAATGGCGGACCGCTTTTGTTTTCCTACCCTTGCTTCATGGGTATCAAATGAAAGGGTTTTAAGTGTCTAATACAGCCTCGATAGACATTGAAAAAATTCAAAATGGTCGCCGCTCTCAAAATGGCGGACCGCTATTGTTTTCCAAAACTTCATGGGTATCAAATGAAAGGTCTTGACGAGTAGAACACAACACCACCGTAGTGACGTTTCGAAAATTTCAATATGGCCGCCGATCCAACATGGCGACTGACATTTTTTTTGCGATTTTCACTATATGGGTATCAAATGAAAGGATTTTAAGAGTAGAACGGATCCAAATGTAATTTATAGTAAAATGACAATTTCTTTTTTTTTTTTTTTATTACCTCGATATGCTTTTGTGCCGCTTTGCAACTGTACAAGATTTTATTTGAAATCGCAATAGTGAGCAGTGCCACCGCGAGGTGCGTGCACCTCGCGGCACTTACGCGACCACACTCACCGGTGAGCTTCTTAGTGTATTCACAACCTCACACAGTTTTTTATTTTCTTGCGACATAAATGGTCACAATTTTTCACCCTATTTTTGACCGACGGCCAAATGAAAGGATTTTAAGAGTAGAACTCCAAATGTGATTTATAGTGTAATGACAATTTCTTTTTTTTTTTTTTACTTACCTCGAAGTGCTTTTTGCACCGCTTCGCAACTGTACAAGATTTTATTTGAAAATCTCAATAGTAGCAACGCCACCGCCGCACTAACGCGACCAACAGCGCCCTGAGTTTCCTTACAGTATTTACACCCTCAAACTTTTTTATTTTCTTGTGACACAAATGAAGACAATTTTTTACAATTTCGACCGACCGCCAATTTTATTTTTTCAGTAGTGGGATAGACCACACCACCGCGAGGTGCGCGCACCTCGCGACACTCACGCGACTACAATCGACGTGAGCTTCTTAGTGTATTTTAAACTGCACACGCTTTTTCAGTTTGTTTTGACTTAAATGGAGACAATTTTTCACCAATTTTCGACCGAGCCGCCAATTTTTTTTTTCAATAGTGGGATAGACCACACCACCGCGAGGTGCGCGCACCTCGCGGCACTCACGCGACTACAATCGACGTGAGCTTCTTAGTGTATTTTAAACTGCACACGCTTTTTCAGTTTGTTTTGACTTAAATGGAGACAATTTTTCAAATTTTCAACCGACCGCCAAATTTTTTTTTCAGTAGTGGGATAGACCACACCACCGCGAGGTGCGCGCACCTCGCGGCACTCACGCGACTACTATCGACGTGAGCTTCTTAGTGTGTTTTAAAGTGCACACGCTTTTTCAGTTTGTTTTGACTTAAATGGAGACAATTTTACACCAATTTTCGACCGACCGCCAATTTTTATTTTTCAGTAGTGGGATAGACCACACCACCGCGAGGTGCGCGCACCTCGCGGCCTCACGCGACTACAATCGACGTGAGCTTCTTAGTGTATTTTAAACTGCACACGCTTTTTCAGTTTGTTTTGACTTAAATGGAGACAATTTTTCACAAAATTCAACCCCCGACCATTTATTTTTTTCATTAGAGGGATAGACCACACCACCGAAGGTGCGCGCACCTCGCGGCACTCACGCGACCACGAACGCCGTGTGCTTCTTAGTGTATTTACGACCGTACACAGTTTTGTACTTTATTTGATTTTTGTGACAAATTATCTATATCTATCTATATTATATAAAGCTCGATTACCACTCACTCACTGACTGACTCACTGATCAGGGGTATTTTTTAAGGTGTTTAGAGGGTGTATTGAGTGTTTTGATGTTGGAGTGGAATTTTTTAGATTTTTAGTTCATAGAATGGGATAAAGGGATTTTTGCCAAACAAACATGGCGGCCGCGCGAAATGTCAACTTTTTCAAATCGGCTCCATTTTTAATGGCGTTTGGTGGGGGTATTCACTACTGTAGCGGGGATGCGGTGCGGCTGTCAAACTGGGAAAAAACAAAATGGCGCGCCGCCATCTTGGACTGAAAAACCCGTATCGACCCGGGTTTGCGACCGTCGACCGGCGCGGTTTTCGTTTTTTTTCGCGGGATTTTCTTTTTTCGTGTGGTCGGGAGTGTCCTCGACTTTCGGGAAATTTGCGGCGCGCTGCAATAGACAATATGGCGGCGGCGCCGGCGGCCATCTTGGATCGCCAATTTTGACGCGATTTTCGGACCGGATTTTCGCCAAGATGGCGGCCTCCGACCGGGGTGAAATGTTCCGGGCGGGGGTGGAGCTCGGCGAGCAGTGTTGCCAGGTGGGAGAAAATTTCTACCGTTTTTGGTAGTTTTTCCCCTAGGGGCGGCGAAAGGCGAAAATCGAAATAACGACTTTTGGATTTTTCCATACCATGGGCCTATAGGCCGGCGGGGCTCTATGACTTTCTGGTATTTTTATTTTTCTCCACTGGCAACACTGGCCTCCACGGAGGTGGGAAACTTTTCGCAGACCGAATTTGACCCGAATTGATCTCCCAGATCGGGGTGCGCTGGAGTCGCGCGACAAAACGTCGTCCCACCCCGTATACGGTGCAGATATTGGGAAAAATCCGAAACTCCCACATTTCAAGATGGCGGCGCCGCCGGCGGCCATTTTGTAAAAAGTTGCAATTTCGAAAAAATTAAATCGCGGTTTTCGCGGGGTTGCCGGCGTTTTTCGACTGACAACCCCGGGTGACCTTTTGTAGTGCTCGGTGGGGAGAATTGCTCGGTGGGGTAATTTACCCCGATTTTGGGGTGTTTTCCCCGATTTTGGGGAGAACGTAAATCGCGTGTTTTTCGATTTTTTTTCACATGGCCGGGTCGATCGGGCCTCGCTGATCATTTTTACTACCATTTTGGGCCAGATATATGGCAACACTGGGCGCTGTGGCAGATTTCGGTTTCGGCGACTTTGCGAATTTTTTGACGCGAACCGATGACAGTTGCGCGCCTGCAGTTACCGCCAATCGGTGAGCGGTTTAGTCTACTACACTGGAAAAAATTGACATTTGATATTTTCAAGATGGCGCCGGCGCTGGCGGCCATTTTGTAATGGTTAATATTCTCTTTTTGCTATATTCTCGCGGTTTTCAATCCGCCGATGCGGTGACATGGGTGTCGAATGAAATAATTTTTTCAGCTCTATCGAAGCCAATGGGTGGCAACGTTAAAAAAACAATATGGCCGCCGGTCCAAACGGCCAAGTATCTTTTGTATTGTAATCCCTACTAATATGGGTATCAAATGAAAGGGTTTTAAGTGTCTAATACAGCCACGATAAAGACATTAAAAAAAATTCAAAATGGCCGCCGCTCTCAAAATGACGGACCGCTTTTGTTTTCCAACCCATGCTTCATGGGTATCAAATGAAAGGCTTTGACGAGTAGAACACGACGACTTAAGTAAGGTTTTGAAAATTTCAATATGGCCGCCAATCCAACATGGCGACTGACATTTTTTTGCGATCTTCACTATATGGGTATCAAATGAAAGGATTTTTCGAGTAGAACGGATCCAAATGTGCGGTATAGTAAAATGATAATTTCTTTTTTTTTTTTTTACTTACCTCGATATGCTTTTGTGCCGCTTTGCAACTGTACAAGATTTTATTTGAAAATCGCAATAGTGAGTCGTTAACTTTTTAGTGTGCTTACAACCGCACGCAGTTTTTCAGTTTCATATGACATAGGTACATGGGTACAAGTTTGAACCAATTTTCAACCGACCGCCAATTTTTTTTTTCAATAGTGGGATAGACCACACCACCGCGAGGTGCGCGCACCTCGCGGCACTCAAGCGGCTACAATCGACGTGAGCTTCTTAGTGTATTTTAAACTGCACACGCTTTTTCAGTTTGTTTTGACTTAAATGGAGACAATTTTTCACCAGTTTTCGACCGACCGCCAATTTTTTTTTTCAATAGTGGGATAGACCACACCACCGCGAGGTGCGCGCACCTCGCGGCACTCAAGCGGCTACAATCGACGTGAGCTTCTTAGTGTATTTTAAACTGCACACGCTTTTTCAGTTTGTTTTGACTTAAATGGAGACAATTTTTCACCAGTTTTCGACCGACCGCCAATTTTTTTTTTCAGTAGTGGGATAGACCACACCACCGCAAGGTGCGCGCACCTCGCGGCACTCACGCGACTACGATCGACGTGAGTTTCTTAGTGTATTGTGCAGTGCACACGCTTTTTCAGTTTGTTTGTTAAAAAACCAATATGGCCGCCGGTCCAAAAAGACCACACAACATTTGTACTGCAATCCCTACAAAATGGGTATCAAATGAAAGGGTTTCGAGTGTCTAATACAGCCACGTCAGAGACATTGAAAAAAATTCAAAATGGCCGCCGCTCTCAAAATGGCGGACCGCTTTTGTTTTCCAACCCATGCTTCATGGGTATCAAATGAAAGGCCTTGACGAGTAGAACACGACGCCATAAGTGACGTTTCGAAAATTTCAATATGGCCGCCGATCCAACATGGCGACTGACATTTTTTTGCGATTTTCACTATATGGGTATCAAATGAAAGGATTTTAAGAGTAGAACGGATCCAAATGTGATTTATAGTAAAATGACAATTTCTTTTTTTTTCTTTTACTTACCTCGATATGCTTTTGTGCCGCTTTGCAACTGTACAAGATTTTATTTGAAAATCGCAATAGTGAGCAGCGCCACCGCGAGGTGCGCGCACCTCGCGGCACTTACGCGACCACACTCACCGTGAGCTTCTTAGTGTTTTTGCAACCGTACGCGGTTTTGTAGTTTCATGTGATATAAGTGAAGACAATTTTTCACCAGTTTTCGACCGACCGCCAATTTTTTTTTTCAGTAGTGGGATAGACCACACCACCGCGGGGTACTTGCACCCCGCGGCAAGCAAGCGACGTTTACGTATTTTTTCAGTGCTATCGAAGCCTATTAGTGGCAACGTATAAAACCAATATGGCCGCCGGTCTAGAAACGCCAAATAACATTTGTACAGTAATCCCTACAATATGGGTAAGTGCGCGCACTTCGCGGCACTCACGCGACCACAAACGCATGACTATCGAAACTAATTGGTGGCAACGTTAAAAAACCAATATGGCCGCCGGTCCAAAAAGGCCAAGTATCATTTGTATTGTAATCCCTACATTATGGGTATCAAATAAAAGGGTTTTGTAAGTCTAATACAGCCGCGTTAGAGACATTGAAAAAAATTCAAAACGGCCGCCGCTCTCAAAATGGCGAACCGCTTTTGTTTTCCAACCCATGCTTCATGGGTATCAAATGAAAGGGTTTTATGTGTCTAATACAGCCACGATAGAGACATTCAAAAAAAGTCAAAATGGCCGTCGCTCTCAAAATGGCGGACCGCATTTGTTTTCCAACCCAGGCTATATGGGTATCAAATGAAAGGGTTTTGCAAGTCTAATACAGCAGCGTTAGAGACAATGAAAAAAAAGCAAAATGGCCGCCGCTCTCAAAATGGCGGACCGCTTTTGTTTTCCAACCCATGCTTCATGGGTATCAAATGAAAGGACTTGACGAGTAGAACACGACGCCATAAGTAATGTTTCGAAAATTTCAATATGGCTGCCGATCCAACATGGCGACTGACATTTTTTTGCGTTTTTCACTATATAGGTATCAAATTATTAAAATTAAAATTTAATTCCATCGATTTTTATTATTCAAATTATATATTTTTGTTTTTAACTATGTTGTGAATTCGCATTATTACCGGGTGCACGATATTGTCTATTTAATAAAGATGCCATGTAAGCCTGCGCTAAAACTCGCGTTATCGTAGTCAGATTGAACGGATCGATCGTCGTAGTGAATTATAAAGACACACACATATTCTTATACTCACCCATACGCACACACACACACGTACATACACATGAACACACACATATAGGTTTATAAAATAAGGCAAATATTACTGTTAATTTATTTTCTTTTGTACTAAATGTTACACACTTACCCTACATTTTTATATATAGTACTCGAGATAGCATAGTAAGTTTCTGTAATTGGCTTATGTACAGACATATTTTTTTTTTTTTTGGATAATTGTAATATGAATTTAAGCTGTAGAAACTGTGTTCATGATAAATAAATAAATAAATAAATGAAAGGATTTTAAGATTAGAACGGAACCAAATGTTATTTATAGTAAAATGACAACTTTTTTTTTTTACTTACCTCCAAATTTTTTTGTACCGCTTTGCAACTGTACAAGATATTATTTGAAAAACGCACTGTGAGCAACGCTACCGCGAGTGCGCGCCATGAGTTTTTCAGTGTGTTTACAACTGCACGCGGTTTTTCAGTTTCTTTTGCCTTAAATGTAGTCAAATTTTCCCCAATTATTGCCCGTCGGCCAAATTTTTTTCAAGGTGGGCAGACCACACCTCCGCGAGGTGCGCGCACCTCGCGGCACCCCAGGCGACCACGCTCACCGTGAGCTTCTTAGTGTATTTTAAACTGCACACGCTTTTTCAGTTTGTTTTGACTTAAATGGAGACAATTTTTCACCAATTTTTGGCCGACGGCCAATTTTTCACTTTTCAATACGAGGACCACAACCGCGAGGTGCGTGCACCTCGTGGCACTCACGCGACCACACTTTCAGTGAGCTTCTTAGTGTATTTACATCTGCACATGCTTTTTCAGTTTGTTTTGACTTAAATCCCGATACGGTGACATGGGTATCGAATGAAATGATTTTTTCAGCACTATCGAAGCCAATTGGTGGCAACGTTAAAAAACTAATATGGCCGCCGGTCCAAAAGGCCAAGTATCCTTTGTACTGTAATCCCTACAATATGGGTATCAAATAAAAGGGTTTTGCAAGTCTAATACAGCCGAAAATGGCCGCCGCTCTCAAAATGGCGGACCACTTTTGTTTTCCAACCCAGGCTTCATGGTTATCAAATAAAAGGGTTTCAAGTGTCTAATACAGCCACGCTAGAGACATTGAAAAAAAGTCAAAATGGCCGCCGCTCTCAAAATGGCGGACCGCTTTTGTTTTCCAACCCATGCTTCATGGGTATCAAATGAAAGGCCTTGACGAGTAGAACACGACGCTATAAGTAACGTTTCGAAAATTTCAATATGGCCGCCGATCCAACATGGCGACTGACATTTTTTGGCGATTTTCGCTATATGGGTATCAAATGAAAGGACTTTAAGAGTAGAACGGAACCAAATGTAATTTATAGTAAAATGACAATTTCTTTTTTTTTTTTTTTTACTTACCTCGATATGCTTTTGTGCCGCTTTGCAACTGTACAAGATTTTATTTGAAAATCGCAATAGTGAGCAGTGCCACCGCGAGGTGCGTGCACCTCGCGGCACTTACGCGACCACACTCACCGTGAGCTTCTTAGTGTATTCACAACCTCACACAGTTTTTTATTTTCTTGCGACATAAATGGTCACAAATTTTCACCTATTTTTGACCGACGGCCAAATGAAAGGATTTTAAGAGTAGAACTCCAAATGTGATTTATAGTGTAATGACAATTTCTTTTTTTTTTTACTTACCTCGATATGCTTTTGCACCGCTTCGCAACTGTACAAGATTTTATTTGAAAATCTCAATAGTAGCAACGCCACCGCCGCACTCACGCGACCAACAGCGCCGTGAGTTTCTTTAAGTATTTACACCCTCAAACTTTTTTATTTTCTTGTGACACAAATGAAGACAATTTTTTACCAATTTCGACCGACCGCCAATTTTATTTTTTCAGTAGTGGGATAGACCACACCACCGCGAGGTGCGCGCACCTCGCGGCACTCACGCGACTACAATCGACGTGAGCTGCTTAGTATATTTTAAACTGCACGCGGTTTTTCAGTTTGTTTTGACTTAAATTGAGACAATTTTTCACCAATTTTCGACCGACCGCCATTTTTTTTTTTCAGTAGTGGGATAGACCACACCACCGCGAGGTGCGCGCACCTCGCGGCACTCACGCGACTACAATCGACGTGAGCTTCTTAGTGTATTTTAAACTGCACACGCTTTTTCAGTTTGTTTTGACTTAAATGGAGACAATTTTTCACCAATTTTCGACCGACCGCCATTTTTTTTTCAGTAGTGGGATAGACCACACCACCGCGAGGTGCGCGCACCTCGCGGCACTCACGCGACTACAATCGACGTGAGCTTCTTAGTGTATTTTAAACTGCACACGCTTTTTCAGTTTGTTTTGACTTAAATGGAGACAATTTTTCACCAATTTTCGACCGACCGCCAATTTTTTTTTTCATTAGCGGGATAAACCACACCACCGCGAGGTGCGCGCACCTCGCGGCACTCACGCGACCACACTTGCGGTGAGCTTCTTAATGTATTTTAAACTGCACACGCATTTTCAGTTTGTTTTGACTTAAATGGAGACAATTTTTCACCAATTTTCGACCGACCGCCAATTTTTTCTATCAGTAGTGTGTTAGACCACACCACCGCGAGGTGCGTGCACCTCGCGGCACTCACGCGACCACCCTCACCGTGAGCTTCTTAGTGTATTTACGACCGTACAAACTTTCTATTTTCTTCTGACACAAATGGAGACAATTTTTTATCAATTTTCGACCGACCGCCAATTTTTTTTTTCAGAGGGGGATAGATCACCTCGCGGCACACACGCGACCACAAAATCCATAACTCCTTTAGTGTATTTTCAAACGTAGACAATTTTGTATACAAGTTACTTCTTTTTGACAAAAGAGAAGACTTTTTTTCACCAATTTTCGACAGACCACCCTTTTTTGAAACACAATCAGGATGGACCACCCCACCGCGGGGTGCTTGCACCCCGCGGCAAGCAAGCGACGTCTAGTCTATCTATTATATATAAAGCTCGATTACCACTGACTCACTCACTGACTGATCAGGGGTGTTTTTAGGGTGTTTAGAGGGTGTTTTGAGTGTTTTGATGTTGGGGTGGAATTTTTTAGATTTTTTAGTTCATAGATTGGGATAAAGGGATTTTTGCCAAACCAACATGGCGGCCCGCGCGAAATGTCAACTTTTTCAAATCGCCTCTGTTTTTAACGGCGTTTGGTGGGATGTTCACTACTGTAGCGGCGATGCGGTGCCGCTGTCAAACTGCGAAAAAACAAAATGGCGCCGCCGCCATCTTGGATTGAAAAACCCGTTTCGACCCGTGTTTGCGACCGTCGACTGTCGCGGCGTTTGGTTTTTTCCGGGATTTTCTTTTTTTGTGTGGTCGAGACTGTCCTCGACTTTTGGGAAATTTGCGGCGCGCTGCAATAGACAATATGGCGGCGGCGCCGGCGGCCATCTTGGATCGCCAATTTTGACGCGATTTTCGGACCGGATTTTCGCCAAGATGGCGGCCTCCGACCGGGGTGACATGTTCCGGGCGGGGGTGGAGCTCGGCGAGCAGTGTTGCCAGGTGGGAGAAAATTTCTACCGTTTTTGGTAGTTTTTCCCCTAGGGGCGGCGAAAGGCGAAAATCGAAATAACGACTTTTGGATTTTTTCCGTACCATGGACCTATAGGCCGGAGGGGCCTCTATGACTTTCTGGTATTTTCATTTTTCCCCACTGGCAACACTGGCCTCCACGGAGGTTGGAAACTTTTCGCAGACCGACTTTGACCCGAATTGATCTCCCAGATCGGGGTGAGCTGCAGACGCGGGACAAACGTCATCCCACCCCGTATACGGTGCAGATATTGGGAAAAATCCGAAACTCTGACATTTCAAGATGGCGGCGCCGCCGGCGGCCATTTTGTAAAAAGTTAAATCGCGGTTTTCGCGGGGTTGCCGGCGTTTTTCGACTGACAACCTGACCTTTCGCAGAGCTCGGTGTGCCGCATCGAATAGTGGGGTAATTTACCCCGATTTTGGGGTAATTTCCCCGATTTTGGGGAGAACATAAATCGCGTGTTTTTCGATTTTTTTTCACATGGTCGGGTCGGTCGGGCCTCGCTGATCATTTCTACCACCATTTTGGGCCAGATATATGGCAACACTGGGCGCTGTGGCAGATTTCCCTTTCGGCGAATTTGCGAATTTTTTGACGCAAACCGATGACAGTTGCGCCCCTGCAGTTACCGCCAATCGGTGGACGGTTTAGTCTACTACACTATAAAAATTTGACATTTGACATTTTCAAGATGGCGGCGGCGCTGGCGGCCATTTTGTAATGGTAAATATTCTTTTTTTGCTATATTCTCGCGGTTTTCAATCCCGATACGGTGATATGGGTATCGAATGAAAGGATTTTCTTAGCACTATCGATGCCTATTAGTGGCAACGTTAAAAAACCAATATGGCCGCCGGTCCAAAAAGGCCAAGTATCCTTTGTACTGTAATCCCTACAATATGGGTATCAAATGAAAGGGTTTTGAGTGTCTAATACAGCCGCGTTAGAGACAATGAAAAAAATTCAAAATGGCCGCCGTTCTCAAAATGGCGGACCGCTTTTGTTTTCCAACCCAAGCAATATGGGTATCAAATGAAAGGCCTTGACGAGTAGAATACGACGCCATTAGTGACGTTTCTAAAATTTCAATATGGCCGCCGATCCAAGATGGCGACTGACATTTTTTTGCGATTTTAACTATATGGGTATCAAATGAAAGGATTTTATTTTATTTTTTTATTTTATTTATTTTATTTATTTAGGACAACCAACAAGACATACACTAACACAATGTTCATGGACACTATACTTAAAACTATACTAAGTGCTATCTTAATTAAAGGTTGCCACGGCATGCACTAACTACGAGCAAATGTAATTAAAAATAAATAAAAATCGAAATGGAACACAAAACAAAAAATTATATAAATTTATAGGAAACTACATGTACACAGGCGGATCAAAGGCGCGCGAAAGATTCAACTACGTTTTTTTTGTAACTGTACAGACTATCACAAAAGATATCAATGTCGGAGTCGCTACTCTGAAACAAGGCATTATACTGATATTGCAATCTATTTATGGGTGAAAAATGCTGAGCGTTAGTCCTAGATAAGTGTGGTTGAAAAGGCTTATATCTAGATGACCGAGGCATATTGTAGGGTACAGTAAAGTTTATTTCTTGTAATATCTGAGGGCAATCCAGACAACCATTGAGCAATTTGTATAAGAACACCTGATCTAGTAGTAGTCTTCTGTTTTGAAGACTATGTAATTTGAAAAAAGATAGGCGCTCTTCATACGTGTTGAGTGTTTTAGCTTTATTACACTGGAATGTTAAGTGCCGCACAAATCTCTTCTGTATGCGCTCTAGTCTTATAATGTGGACATTATAGAAAGGTGACCAAACCTGACTACAATACTCTAATTGGGAGCGAACAAGTGTCGAGTACAATAATAGTTTTGTGGATGGTTTTCTGAAATCTCTACTATTCCTCAAAACAAAACCCAGCATTTTAAAAACCCTTATTAGCTATATTATCGATATGCTGATGAAAACGAAGTGTTTTGTCCAGATAGACGCCCAGATCGCGTATGCTGTCCACTTCTTCTAGCAGTTGCCCATCTATAAAGTATTGAGCTGCTGCGTTAGCTCTATTTCTAGTAAATCGTATAAATTTACATTTATTAATATTTAGCGACATGCGATTTGTGATACACCATTCAGCAACCCGATCGAGGTCCTCCTGAAGCAGAGCACAATCAATACTATTCTTGATGGGCATTGAAATTTTCAAATCATCAGCATAAAGAAAACACCGGGCGTGTTTGAAACATGTGACTATATCATTGATGAATATATTGAATAATAAAGGCGCCAGATGAGAGCCCTGCCGTACACCAGAGAGAGCCCCAAAAGTCCGAGAAGCACATCCACCCACAACAACCCTCGACACTCGAGAAGAAAGGTACGAATCAAACCATTTTAGTAAGTTTCCGGCAATACCACATAGTGATAGCTTTCTCATCAAAATTTCATGGTTGACAGTATCAAAAGCTTTGCTGAAGTCAGTATATATAGTGTCCACCGGGGTACGGCTATCCATTACTTTGCTGACATAAGAGGTAAACAAAATAAGGTTAGTTGTTGTTGACCGACCAGACATAAAACCAGACTGTGCGTGACAGATTTGATGTTTAACGTGCCATAAAAGAAATGGTTGAATCAACGATTCAAAAATTTTGGCAAACACTGATAAGATAGATATAGGTCTATAGTTCGAAATCGCCGATACGTCACCCGACTTAAAAACAGGAACAATTCTTGCTTCTTTCCATGCTGATGGATAAGTTCCAGAACTCAAAGATTTATTATAAATAATAGTTAGTGGAAGTGCAAGCGCATCCTGGGACCTCGACGCATACAGCGCTGGTATTCCATCACTACCCGCACTTTTGTCACAGTTAAGTCCCTTAAGTTTCTTACGTACTTCATCAACAGTGACATATATCTCACTAAGTGAATAAGAGTTTTCTTGCTTAGTGAAGTTGCTGTTTGGGGCACGGTGGAGCCTAGATGTACCCTCATATACAGAGGTAAAATGGGTGGCAAAAAGGTTGCTGATATCCTCACCATTAGTGGCTTTTAAGTCATTTAGTGTCATTGATGATGGGTATGAGCATCCTCCACGTCTTTTAGCTTTAAGGAAAGACCAGAAAAGTTTAGGAGATTTATATAAAGATCTTTCAATATTCTGTATATAATTGTGATAGGCCTCCTTTATCGAATCAGTACAGCGTTTCTTAATTAATTTATAAGAGATTTCATCTAAAGGATTCTTATACTTAGCAAATTTTCTTCGAAACTTTAGTTTTTCACGTAACAGTTTAATAAGATCCTTGGAAAACCATTTAGGGTATTTGTGAGAGATATGTCTCTTCAGAGGTACGTACCTTGTTATAGTTTCTCCTAGTATCCTATAAAATCTCGATACCATATCATTTACAGATGGTAGAGCGGAGAGTTCTGTTTCCCAGGAAATACTATCCAAGTGGGCTATGATATTATCATAATCTGCCTTATGGAAGATAAATTTTGTGTTTGGTGTCGGTACAAGCAGTTTATCTGGAAAATACGAAAGCGAAAATTCTATGGGAGGATGGTACGGGTCTACTACACTTAAAATATTTGAGCCTGGCCCCAGGTTTTCGACACTGATATTTGATAAAACAAGATCTAAAATTTTATCATGAGAGTTAAGAATGCAGTTGTATTGTGATAAAGCATTAAGAGATACAAAATCCAGAATGTCATTAACCAGCCTTCCACTCGACTGAACGTGTGCAGTGCCAATCGTGTCCGAAAATTGCCACGATATATTGCTGAGATTAAAATCTCCCAATATAACGACGTTTTTTTGTGATTCCAAAATACTGTTAACATTATCTATGTAGTGCTCTAACACCTGAATCTGGGGGGGAGGCGGTAAATAGACTGCACACAGATAAACCTTCTTCGAGCCGCGACTGCTATCGCTAATTTCGACCCAGATATCCTCGCACATACTCTCGAAATTATACCTTCTTTGAGAATGTAAACGTCTCGAAACAGCGATGAGGACACCTCCGCCCAATTTACTTGATTGGAATCCAGTCGTCTCTCGATCACGCCTGTACACAACATAGCGTTCACAAAATATTTCACCATCACCAATCGTACTATTTAGCCAGGTTTCGGTTAAAACTATTACATCATAATCACAGGATAAAACATTTTTATAAAACTGGGTAGTTTTTGTTCGAAGGCCTCGAACATTTTGGTAGTAAATACGTATATACATTTTTTTGTTACAAAATATGCCATATCTATAAAAACATAAAATAAACAAAACACCATTAAGCAAAGAATAAAGTCAAAAACAATAATACTAAGTAAGTCGTGTTAAAGTGTCCGTATTTTTCACAAAAGTATAATTAGCAGATTCATCTTTGCGCATGAAGATCTTGCCCCCACGAATCCATACGAATTTATATCCCAACTCCTTTCCTCGCTTCCTAGCAGCAGCATGAAGCTCTTTATTTTCTGGTGACAAGTTTTCCACGACGTAGATAGGGCAAGAGGTTTTGCCACCGATCCCTAGGTCACATGATTGAAGCTTCTTTTGATTGTGAGTTTGGTTGTATTTGATAACGGATGCGAGTAGGGTATCACGCAGCCGTGGGCTGCTAAGTTTCACCAAAATCGATCTAGGCCGTGTATTGTTAGGTGTCATTTTAGCAACACGCGAGCAATACAATATATCCTGTTCCTTGATAGGACACTTCACAGTGCGCCCCAGTTGTTCAACTAATTTTATCACATTTTCAGAATTAGACTCTGGTACACATTGGATTTCCAAGTTGTTTGCTCTAGACAATTGATCTAACCTGCTGAGACGTTCTGACATAGTCTGTATAGTACTATGCAGCGCAGTATTCTCTTGCGTTAATTTTTGCACAACAGAAAACTGCTCAGCACAATTCGATTTGAGCTCTTCAAACTTCTCATTTATAAACGACATAGAATCATGAATAGATCTTATTTCGTTTTTCAATTCCCTTATCGGGCCATCGACGTGCTTCTTCAAACTTTCCCCAAGGATGTGAGCTACCTCCTGTCTAATAATGCTGCGTAATGTCTCCTCGGAAATATGAGAGTGAGGCGATAACGAAGTGTTTGGTGTTTCCCTTGATTTCGCACGCAACGTGACATTGTCATAATCAGATTGACTAGGTGGACTTAAATGGACGTTATTACGAACCGGAGTTTCTGAGTTATTTCCAGGTTTGCGCTGCTTACAGTTGCAAGACGTGCAAATCCATTTCTTTTTAAAGTCAATGTCGAGTCGTTTATAGGAATCAGCCACGTAGCCAACACATTGAAAGTGGTAATATTCATTACAACGTGAACATCTTAATTCACATTTGTTCTTAACCTCGAACAAACAAGCTGCACATAAAGTTGCCATCGCTGCAAAACCAATCAGGACAAGACTATTTTATGTTTTAACTAGGTGAATCTTGAGTACTTCTAAATTAATAACAATATAAAAAACAACCATATAAAAAAAAAACAATAAGTAAAAAAAATCTGTTGTAGCAGCTGAGGATTGAACTCGAGACCCTCTGATTGTTCTCTGTTGAATCGCGGTGCAAGGTTACGGTCCACCTTCTTGAAATGACGAAATAATGTCTCTGGTTAGAAAATTTGTCAAATTGTAGTCGATTGTGCGTCCATGAGTAGGCAAAAAATTTGCAATACAATTCAAAAACCACCGCCCACGTAGCAAAAAAAAAAAAAGAAATCTCCAATGTACCGGCACTTATTCAGATTAAATTCCACTTTATGCACTATATTTCAAGATCCATTAGCTCATCAATAGTAAGTTATATTCTTTGAACATTCGCAAACACTTCTTACATTAATTTTAAGTGAATTGACCACTGTAACCACTCTGCAGAATATTCTACTATTGCGCTCCGCTTGATGCGACTATACTCGTACTTGTGTAGATTCAGTGTCTTATTTTAAGAGTAGAAAGGAACCAAATGTGAGTTATAGTAAAATGTCAATTTCTTTTTTTACTTACCTCGATATGCTTTTGTGCCGCTTCGCAACTGTACAAGATTTTATTTGAAAAACGCAAAACGCAATATTGAGCAGCGCCACCGCGAGGTGCGCGCACCTCGCGGCACTCACGCGACCACGCTCGCCGTGAGCTTCTTAATGTATTTACAACCGAACACAGTTTTTTAGTTTCTTATGACATACACTGATACAATTTTATATCAAATTTTGACCGACCGCCAAATTATTATTTTACAATACTGGGATAGACCACACCACCGCAAGGTACGCGCACCTCGCGGCCCTCACGCGACTACAATCGACGTGAGCTTCTTATTGTATTGTAAAGTGCACACGCTTTTTCAGTTTGTTTTGACTTAAATGGAGACAAAATTTCACCAATTTTCGACCGACCGCTAATGTTTTTTTAAACGTTAAAAAACCAATATGGCCGCCGGTCCAAAAAGGCCAAGTATCATTTGTATAGTAAACCCTACAATATGGGTATCAAATGAAAGGGTTCTGCAAGTCAAATACTGCCACGTAAGCAATATTGAAAAAAAATCAATATGGCCGCCGCTCTCAATATGGCGGACCGCTTTCGTTTTCCAACCCAGGCTTCATGGGTATCAAACAAAAGGTCTTGATAAGTAGAATACAACACTATACGTGAAGTTTCTAAAATTTCAATATGGCCGCCGATCCAACATGGCGACTGACATTTTTTGGCGATTTTCGCTATATGGGTATCAAATGAAAGGACTTGACAAGTAGAACACGACTCCATAAGTAATGTTTCGAAAATTTCAATATGGCTGCCGATCCAACATGGCGACTGACATTTTTTTGCGTTTTTCACTGTTTGGGTATCAAATGAAAGGATTTTAAGATTAGAACGGAACCAAATGTTATTTATAGTAAAATGACAACTTTTTTTTTTACTTACCTCCAAATTTTTTTGTACCGCTTTGCAACTGTACAAGATATTATTTGAAAAATGCACCTCGCGGCACTCACGCGACCACCAGCGCCATGAGTTTTTCAGTGTGTTTACAACTGCACGCGGTTTTTCAGTTTGTTTTGCCTTAAATGTAGTCAAATTTTCCCCAATTATTGCCCGACGGCCAAATTTTTTTCAAGGTGGGGCAGACCACACCTCCGCGAGGTGCGCGCACCTCGCGCCACCCCAGGCGACCACGCTCACCGTGAGCTTCTTAGTGTTTTTGCAACCGTACACGGTTTTGTAGTTTCTTTTGACACAAATGGAGACAATTTTTCACCAATTTTCGACCGACCGCCAATTTTTTTTTTCAATAGTGGGATAGACCACACCACCGCGAGGTGCGCGCACCTCGCGGCTCTCACGCGACCATACTCACCGTGTGCTTCTTAGTGTATTTACGACCACACGGTACACGGTTTTGTACTTTATTTGATTTTTGTGACAAAAAAGACGACATTTTCACACCAATTTTGACAGACCACCCTTTCCTTCAAAAAACAGTCAGGATGGACCACCCCTGGGTATCGAATAAAAATGATTTTTTCAGCTCTATCGAAGCCTATTAGTGGCAACGTTAAAAAACCAATATGGCCGGCGGTCCAAAAAGGCCAAGTATCCTTTGTACTGTAATCCCTACAATATGGGTATCAAATGAAAGGGTTTTGCAAGTCTAATACAGCCACGATAGAGACATTGAAGAAAATTCAAAATGGCCGCCGCTCTCAAAATGGCGGACCGGTTTGGTTTTTCAACCCATGCTTCATGGGTATCAAATGAAAGGTATTGAAGAGTAGAACACCACGCTATAAGTGACGTTTCGAAAATTTCAATATGGCCGCCGATCCAACATGGCGACTGACATTTTTTTGCGCTTTTCACTATATGGGTATCAAATGAAAGGATTTTAAGAGTAGAACGGAACCAAATGTGATTTATAGTAAAATGACAATTTCTTTTTTTTTTTACTTACCTCGATATGCTTTTGTACCGCCTTGCAACTGTACAAGAGCGCCACCGCGAGGTGCGTGCACCTCGCGGCACTCATGCGACCACACTTGCCGTTAACTTTTTAGTGTGCTTACAACTGCACGCAGTTTTTCAGTTTCATATGACATACATGGATACAATTTTAAACCAATTTTATTTTATTTATTATTTATTTATACTTCTTGTACAATTAAAAAAGTGTACAAAGGCGGACTTAATGCCCGAGGCATTTTCTGCCAGTCAACCTTCGGGTGATGCAGAGATACAATGTGGTAGATGTACCAAAAAAATAGAAAATGAGTCAATTTACAAATATTGATACTATAACTTGAAATATAATAAATAATAGATTTATAATCCTAATACATAAATAAAAACATATTATAATACACTAATATATAATAGCCTAAATCTTATTTGCGAAAATTTAAAACGAAGATATTCTCAACCTACTTTCCAAATAACCTAAGTTTCATTACCCAAAACTTTCCTGGAAGAAAAGCTTACGCAACTTATTCTTAAAACTAAGTTTGCTCGGACAGTTTCTCACTTCTTGAGGAAGTGAATTCCATAAAAGAATACATTTGACGAAAAAGGAGGAATGAATAATATCAGAGTGGTGAGAAGGACATTTTAGAAGGCCATTTGAGGCAGAACGAAGATTTTTATTATGCGAGGAATAAAGGTATTCAAAGTGGGTACTGAGGTAACCAGGGGTATAAGGATTATTAAGTATGGAGTAAAGCGTCAATAAGGCTCTCATATCCCTACGCTGCCGTATAGGTAACCACTTTAAACGTAATCGGAATGCAGATACATGATCAAATTTTCTTAAGTTAAATACAAACCGAATGCAGTTATTTAAAAGTCTGTCCAGCTTATTAAGAAGATCTGCATTCAGATCGAAGTAGCACACATCACCATAGTCTAGGATTGGGAAGATTAAAATCTGTACAAGCATTTTTTTTATGTCTGGCGATAGAAAATTTTTTAGGCGGTAAAGAATTCTTAAGATTCCAGTCACTCTTTGGCAAATGCTAGTAATTTGAGGCTGCCAGCTAAGCTCAGAATCAATAAACAACCCCAAATCCTTCACACTGTTGCACAAAGGAATTATTTTACTGTCATAAACGACAGAATGGAGACTCGAGTGCACCACTCTCGACATGCTTTTAGAGCTCCCTACCAGAATGGCTTGACATTTCGTTGGATTGACACAAATTCCAAAACACTCAGACCAGTTCTTAATGGCAGTGAGGTCTTGATTTATTGAATCGATGGCTTCATTAATATTGTCAACATCAGTTTGAGTGTAGAGCTGCAAGTCGTCAGCATACAAGTGATACGCGCAGCGAAGGTGATGTGAAATAAAATTAATAAAAATTGAAAATAGAAGAGGTGATAATATGCCGCCTTGAGGGACTCCAGCTACAAGATCACACCACGTGGAGTTCGAATCTTCCCAAATAGCTGAAGAAGTACTGTGGCCAGGTCTAAAACCAGACTGGAAAGGACTCAGTAGTGAGTTTTTGTGGATAAAAAATGAGAATTGTTTATGCACGCATGCCTCCAGCACTTTGGACAGGTAGGGAAGAATGGAAATAGGACGGTATTGACTGGGATCAGTTGGATTTGGTACCTTAGGAAGCGGGCGAACAAAAGCTTTTCGCCAGAGAGTTGGGAATGTTGCAGTATTAAGGGAAAAATTCACAATGTCGGTGATGGCAGGAAGGATGTACTTGAGTATGGAGACAATCATGTGACGATTGATATAGTCGCAACCCACAGCATTTGTCTTAATTGATAAAATAGTCTTTTTGATCTCATCTGGAGATACTGGTGAGAAATTAAAAGGTGTAACATTTAGTACTGGAAGACTAGATATGTAATCCGTGGCATCTGTAATATCCAGAGATGCATGACTGGCAGTATTAGAGAAATGATCATTTAGATCGTTCAAGTTAATTGAGCTGGATAGTTCAAAGTGGTGTGGCTTTCCTATACCTAGAGTTCTAAGAAACTTCCAGGTAGCAGAAGAAGAAGAAATTGAGATATTTTCAAGAACATGACAGCGTTTAGCATTGCGTATGACCTGATTACACCGATTCCTTGCAACTCTGTAGGCATCCCACCTCACATCAGTGCGTTGCTTTTTATAGCGCTGAAAAGCCCTGTCCCTCCGCCTCATAGCCCTCCGAATCTCATCCGACATCCATGGTGCGGGTCTGTGTTTGAGTTTAATTTTTCTAATTGGTGCATGTGTGTCATAAAGCTGAGCGATAACATTGTTAAGAATGTGGATTTTATCGTCAATGGTTGTTGCAACAAATAATGGCTCCCAGTTGATTTTTGACACATCCAATTCAAATTTTTTAACATCCATTCCAGCATAATTGCGCCTGTACAGAAATTTAGGTACTGGTTTAGGAGGTTTCAAGTTGTAAGAAAGGAAGATGAGATCATGGTGGGAGAAATTAGGAGCAGGATGTTGGCCGTAGGAGGACACAAGACCGGGATTTGACACAAGCATTAGGTCAAGCCAAGAGTCATCACCCATAGTATTGACATGTGTTGATTGAAGTGAGAGCATGTGAAGACTATTTGACTGGATCATTTGCAGCAACTTGCGTGGACGAGGAGATTTGGGAGAAAGGATATTGGTGTTAAAATCGCCCATGATGATGTGGTGTGAGTAATCAGACCCTAACGATTCAAAAACTGATTCCAATTCCGTGAAATAATCAATAGAAGGAGGACAATAAACCACACCAAGCAATAATTTAGCACTCCCAACACCAATTTCTAAGAATAAATATTCGGCAGAAGCAGAATATTGTGGAGTAGAAGCTGCAATAATTTTGTAGGATAAGCTACTCCGAAGATAGATAGCTACACCCCCTCCACCCTTTTCGGTCCGGTCATTTCTGATTAGTGCAAATCCGGGTAGTGAATACGAAGTAGAGAGGAGGTGAGGCTTGAACCAAGATTCAGATATCAGTATGGCATGAACGTTAGCTTTAATAAATACATCATGTAACTCACTATAATGACTTGGGACACTTTGTGCGTTAATGTGGCAAACATTGATCAAACGATTGTGTGACTGATTGAAAGTGTTAAATAAGAAATCACTCAGGCTTTCGGACACAGAGCAAAAACTGTCTTCGCTAGATGAAGTTGCTGATTCCTCAGCAGAAAAATATACATCATCAATAGGCATAATATAAATTATTTAAAAATATAAATATTAATAATATATATCTAAATAAAAAATTAAATATAAATTAATAAGCAACTTAAAGTACAGTGAGACAATAGATGTTTCTCTGCACCACCCACCAGCTCACAAAAAGCACGGAACAGTTATAAACTAAAGTATCACTCTAAATCTTTATAGTTAATTAAAAATAACAAAAAAAACAAACTAAAAGTAATGGCTGCAACACAATCCAAAAGTAATGTAGTTCAAATGATCACAATTAACAAAGCCAAGATAAAAAAAGAAATACACATAACAAGGCTGTATATGTCTTGGTTCCCCTAGCCTTCACACAAGAAAACAAAAAGGAGAAATGTCAAAGTTAACAATTTTACCTGATAATAATAAACATTATTTATTAAATCTAATCAAAAACTATAAAAATCTTCAAACACCTTCACATATAGTAAACTAAACAGAATAAAAACACAGATTAGGTTTTAGATACTGTGTTCAGAGGTGGAACCTACATGGAAGATCCGATGCACAATACAAATTGCTTATAAATATACAACAGATACCTACATGGAAAGTGAAATGTGAATGATTTAAAAATAAACATAAACAATAGGTGATTCCATTTTTTAAAGGTGTATCCAGAAGTGACAACTGAAAATGAAAACCAAGCCATAATAAGCAGTCTATGCAATAAATAAGAAAAGCATTAAGCGACTAGGTATCAATATGGAAAAGTGACAGACTGAATAATTTGGCACATAAAAATTAAATTAATGGGCCACCCACCCAATACACTGCTTATATCATCATTATACATGGCCAGAATCAATTCATACAAACATACAAAATCTATGTAATAAAACAAGCAATAAAAGAAGGCAATAAGCAACTATCAATATGGAAAAGTTGCAACATTAATAATTGGCTATTAAAAATTAAATTAATGGGCCACCACACCTTATATACTGTCACTACTATTCAACCAATTCTATTTACAATAAATCAACTATAATAGTAACAGAAAAAAAAGGAATATGATTACATTAAGCAAGCAAGAAAATTACAAATTGTATAAAAGAAAAGATGACAGAATAGTAACCTTATTTTCAGAAGCCTATTTATTGTTTTCAGATTTCCCTGGATAATCAGTAATCAGTGTTGTTAGCTGATTCATTGTAACCAACCTATGACTCTTTCCATCAGATGTTTTAATGTTTATGACACCACCCATTGTCCAACAGGAACGCATGCCATAGTGTGAACGGGCCTTACTGAAAACTAGTTGCCTTGTCTTTGTAAGGAATTCCCTCAAGGATACTTTAGAGCCCTTCAGATGAGTCTTAGCTTTCCAAACTGATGCTCTTGCTTGATAATGTGAAAACCAAACAACAACAGGTCGATGGTGCTCTTTATTGTTGATACCCAATCTATGGCACGATTGAATTGATGACTCGGTGAGGTCCTTCAAACCCATGTTATTATGGATAGTGTCAAGAATCAGTCTGCGACAGTCTTCTTTTTCAACCTCCGGTACTCCCAAGAAAACTAATGCATTTTGCCTATGCCTGGTTTCAGAAATGTCATTCAAATTCATGCATTCTGAGATTTGTGTCCGAAGAAGCTTAAACATCTCAAAAGTGAGTTCTTTGAACATACGGAACTCCTCAGCAATCTTGGATACAGTGTCCTTTTGTGGTGCCAAATTAAGCTGCTCTTGGAGCTCATGCATCTTCTTCGCAACCCGATCTTCCAGACTTACTTGTGCAGACAAGATACTTGCCAACTGTGCCATGGTGTTCTTTTCGTTATACAGTTTTACGGCTCTAGTTTTTACGAATTTATGCAGTGTTCTTGTATTGAGTGCTATAGTGAACCGGCAGGTGGTATAATATCTCACAGGTGTTACATTAAGTACTTTTCAAATGTAAGCAATCCTAACTTATTTAGTTTTAAAGATAATAAACTGATGTAGACTTGAAATAACAGTAATTAACAATAAAATAAAAATATGTTACTAAGAATTCACGTCTGTACTTTTTTTACACCTACCTCCTAGCTATTTTCAACCGACCGCCAGTTTTTATTTATCAGCAGTGGGATAGACCACACTACCGCGAGGTGCGTGCAACTCGCGGCATTCACGCGCCCGCTCGCCGTGAGCTTCTTAGTGTGTTTACAACCTCACACAGTTTTTTAGTTTCTTGCAACATAAATATAGACAATTTTTTTCCCCAATTCTTAACTGACAGCCATGTAGGGCAAACCACACCACCGCGAGGTGCGTGCACCTCGCGGCACTCACGCGACCACACTCGCCGTGAGATTTTTATTGTATTCACAACCGCTCAAACTTTTTTAGTTTCTTCTGACACAAATGGCGACAATTTTTACCAATTTTCAACCGACCGCCAATTTTTTTTATCAGTAGTGGGATAGACCACACCGCTGCGAGGTGCACGCACCTCGCGGCACTCAAGCGGCTACAGTCGCCGTGAGCTTCTTAGTGTGTTTACATCTGCACAGAGTTTTTTAGTTTTTTGCGACATAACTGGAGACAATTTTAGACTGTTTATTATTGACCGACGGCCAATTTTTTTTCAAGATGGGGCAGACCACACCACCGCGAGGTGCGCGCACCTCGCGGCACCCCAGGCGACCACGCTCACCGTGAGCTTCTTAGTGTATTTACGACTGTACACGGTCTTGTAGTTTCTTTTGACACAAATGGACTGACTCACTGACTCACTGATCAGGGGTGTTTTTAGGGTGTTTAGAGGTTGTTTAGGGTGTTTTGATGTTTAGGTGGAATTTTTTAGATTTTTTTTCCAATCTACCCCGATAAAGCCCGATTTTGAAATCCAAGATGGCGGCCGGCGCGAAATGTCAACTTTTCCAAATCGACTCCGTTTTTAATGGCGTTTATGGGGGGGTTTTCTATATCTGACAGGCATGCAGTGCGGCTGTCAAACTGCGAAAAAACAAAATGGCGCCGCCGCCATCTTGGACTGAAAAACCCGTTTCGATCCGTGTTTGCGACCGTCGACCGGCGCGGCGTTTGTTTTTTTCCAGGATTTTCTTTTTTCCTTTGTCGAGGACTGTCCTCGACTTTCGGGAAATTTGCAGCGCGCTGCAATAGACAATATGGCGGCGGCGCCGGGCCATCTTGGATCGCCAATTTCGACGCGATTTTCGGACCGGATTTTCGCCAAGATGGCGGCCTCCGACCGGGGTGAAATGTTCCGGGCGGGGGTGGAGCTCGGCGAGCAGTGTTGCCAGGTGGGAGAAAATTTCTACCGTTTTTGGTAGTTTTTCCCCTAGGGGCCCCGAAAGGCGAAAATCGAAATAACGACTTTTGGATTTTTTCCGTACCATGGGCCTATAGGCCGGCGGGGCCTCTATGACTTTCTGGTATTTTCATTTTTCTACACTGGCAACACTGGCCTCCACGGAGGTTGGAAACTTTTTGCAGACCGAATTTGACCCGAATTGATCTCCCAGATCGGGGTGAGCTGGAGTCGCGGGACAAACGTCATCCCACCCCGTATACGGTGCAGATATTGGGAAAAATCCGAAACTCTGACATTTCAAGATGGCGGCGCCGCCGGCGGCCATTTTGTAAAAAGTTGCAATTTGGAAAAAATTAAATCGCGGTTTTCGCGGGGTTGCCGGCGTTTTTCGACTGACAACCCCGGGTGACCTTTTGTAGTGCTCGGTGGGGAGAATTGATCGGTGGGGTAATTTACCCCGATTTTGGGGTAATTTCCCAGATTTTGGGGAGAACGTAAATCGCGTGTTTTTCGATTTTTTTTCGCATGGCCGGGTTGGTCGGGCCTCGCTGATCATTTTTACCACCATTTTGGGCCAGATATATGGCAACACTGGGCGCTATGGCAGATTTCGGCTTCGGCGACTTTGCGAATTTTTTGACGCAAACGGATGACAGTTGCGCGCCTGCAGTTACCGCCAATCGGTGAGTGGTTTAGTCTTCTACACTGGAAAAATTTGACATTTGACATTTTCAAGATGGCGGCGGCGCTGGCGGCCATTTTGTGATGGTTAATATCCTCTTTTCGCTATATTCTCGCGGTTTTCAATCCCGATACGGTGATATGGGTATCGAATGAAAGGATTTTCATAGCACTATCGATGCCTATTAGTGGCAACGTTTAAAAACCAATATGGCCGCCGGTCCAAAAAGGCCAAGTAACATTTGTATTGTAATCCCTACAATATGGGTATCAAATGAAAGGGTTTTCGAAGTCAAATACAGCCACGTAAGAGATATTGAAAACAAAATGGCCGCCGTTCTCAAAATGGCGGACCGCTTTTGTTTTCCAACCCAGGCTTCATGGGTATCAAATGAAAGGGTTTTAGGTGTCTAATACAGCCACGTTAGAGACAATGAAACAAAATTCAAAATGGCCGCCGCTCTCAATATGGCGGACCGCTTTCGTTTTCCAACCCAGGCTTCATGGGTATCAAACAAAAGGTCTTGATAAGTAGAATACAACACTATACGTGAAGTTTCTAAAATTTCAATATGGCCGCCGATCCAACATGGCGACTGACATTTTTTGGCGATTTTCGCTATATGGGTATCAAATGAAAGGACTTTAAGAGTAGAACGGAACCAAATGTGTGTGTGTATAGTAGAATATGACAAATTCTTTTTTTTTTTTTACTTACCTCGATAATCTTTACAAGATTTTGTACAAGATGAACAAGGAGAACTGTACAAGATTTATTTGAAAATCGCAATAGTGAGCAGTACCACCGCGAGGTGCGTGCACCTCGCGGCACTCACGCGACCACCAGCGCCATGAGGTTTTTCAGTGTTTACAACTGCACACAGTTTTTTAGTTTGTTTTGACTTAAATGAAAACAATTTTTCACCAATTTTCGACCTTAATATCCTCTTTTTGCTATATTCTCGCGGTTTTCAATCCCGATACGAGATATGGGTATCGAATGAAATGATTTTTTCGGCACTGTCGAAGCCAATTGGTGGCAACGTTAAAAAACCAATAGGCGCCGGTCCAAAAACGGCCAAGTATCATTTGTATTGTAATCCCTACAATATGGGTATCAAATGAAAGGGTTTTTGCAAGTCTAATACAGCCGCGTTAGATACGTTGATGAAAATTCAAAATGGCCCCCGTTCTCAAAATGGCGGACCGCTTTTGTTTTCCAACCCATGCTTCATGGGTATCAAATGAAAGGGTTTTAAGTGCCTAATACAGTCACTTTGAAGACAATGGAAAAAAAATTCAAAATGGCCGCTGCTCTCAAAATGGCGGACCGTTTTTGTTTGCAACCCAGGTTTCATGGGTATCAAATGAAAGGTCTTGAAAAGTAGAACACCACGCTTAAGTGACGTTTCGAAAATTTCAATATGGCCGCCGATCCAACATGGCGACTGACATTTTTTGCGCTTTTCACTATATGGGTATCAAATGAAAGGATTTACGAGTAGAACGGATCCAAATGTGGATGTGTTATAGTAAAATGACAATTTCTTTTTTTTTTTTTTACTTACCTCGATATGCTTTTGTGCCGCTTTGCAACTGTACAAGATTTTATTTGATAAACGCAATAGTGAGCCGCGCCACTCACGCGACCCACAATTACAGTGAGCTTCTTAGTGTGTTTAAAACGTCACACAGTTTTTTAGTTTCTTGCGATATAAATGGTGACAATTTTTCACCTATTTTAGACCGATAGCCAAATTTTCATTTTTACAATACCGGGATAGACCACTCCACCGCGAGGTACGCGCACCTCGCGGCACTCATGCGACCACACTTACCGTTAACTTTTTAGTGTGCTTACAACCGCACGCAGTTTTTTCAGTTTCATATTGACATACATGGATACAATTTTAAACCAATTTTCAACCGACCGCCAATTTTTATTTTTCAGCAGTGGGATAGACCACACCACCGCGAGGTGCGTGCACCTAGCGGCACTCACGCGACTACAATCGACGTGAGCTTCTTAGTGTATTTTAGACTGCACACGCTTTTTCAGTTTGTTTTGACTTAAATGGAGACAATTTTACACAATTTTCGATCCGACCGGCAATTTATTTTTCAGTAGTGGGATAGATCACACCACCGCGAGGTGCGCGCACCTCGCGGCACTCACGCGACCACACTTGCAGTGAGCTTCTTAGTGTATTTTAAATTGCACACGCTTTTTCAGTTTGTTTTGACTTAAATGGAGACAATTTTACACAATTTTTCGACCGACCGGCAATTTTTATTTTTCAGTAGTGGGATAGATCACACCACCGCGAGGTGCGCGCACCTCGCGGCACTCACGCGACCACACTTGCAGTGAGCTTCTTAGTGTATTTTAAATTGCACACGCTTTTTCAGTTTGTTTTGACTTAAATGGAGACAATTTTACACAATTTTTCGACCGACCGGCAATTTTTATTTTTCAGTAGTGGGATAGATCACACCACCGCGAGGTGCGCGCACCTCGCGGCACTCACGCGACTACAATCGACGTGAGCTTCTTAGTGTATTTTAACCTGCACGCGGTTTTTCAGTTCGTTTTGACTTAAATGGAGACAATTTTTACCAATTTTCTACCGACCGCCAATTTTTTTAACAAAAGTGGGATAAACCACACCACCGCGAGGTGCGCGCACCTCGCGGCACTCACGCGACCGCACTTGCAGTGAGCTTCTTAGTGTGTTTACATCTGCACAGAGTTTTTTAGTTTTTTGCGACATAACTGGATACAATTTTTGACTTTTATTATTGACCAACGGCAATTTTTTTTTGAAAGTGTGGCAGACCACAGCACCGCGAGGTGCGTGCACCTCGCGGCACTCACGCGACTACAATCGACGTGAGCTTCTTAGTGATTTAAACTGCCCACGCTTTTTCAGTTTGTTTTGACTAAATGGAGACAATTTTACACAATTTTCGAACACCGACCGGCAATTTTTATTTTCAGTAGTGGGATAGATCACACCACCGCGAGGTGCGCGCACCTCGCGGCACTCACGCGACCACACTTGCAGTGAGCTTCTTAGTGTATTTTAAATTGCACACGCTTTTTTAGTTGTTTTGACTTAAATGGAGACAATTTTACACAATTTTTCGACCGACCGGCAATTTTTATTTTTCAGTAGTGGGATAGATCACACCACCGCGAGGTGCGCGCACCTCGCGGCACTCACGCGACCACACTTGCAGTGAGCTTCTTAGTGTATTTTAAATTGCACACGCTTTTTCATTGTTTTGACTTAAATGGAGACAATTTTACACAATTTTTCGAACCGACCGCAATTTTTTTTTTCAGTAGTGGATAGATCACACCACCGCGAGGTGCGCGCACCTCGCGGCACTCACGCGACTACAATCGACGTGAGCTTCTTAGTGTATTTTAACCTGCACGCGGTTTTTCAGTTCGTTTTGACTTAAATGGAGACAATTTTTACCAATTTTCTACCGACCGCCAATTTTTTTAACAAAAGTGGGATAAACCACACCACCGCGAGGTGCGCGCACCTCGCGGCATTCAAACGACCACACTCACCGTGAGCTTCTTAGTGTACTTACAACCGCACAAACTGTTTTATTTTCTTCCGACACAAATGGAGACAATTTTTTACCAATTTTCGACCGACCGCCAATTTTATTTTTCAGAAGTGGGATAGACTACTACACCGCGAGGTGCGTGCACCTCGCGGCACACACTCGGCCACAAACGCCATGACTTCCTTAGTGTATTTTCAAACGTAAACAATTTTATATATAACTTACTACTTTTTGACAAAAAAGAAGACTTTTTTCACCAATTTTCGACAGACCACAATTTTTGTCAAACACAGCAGGGATGGACCACCCCACCGCGGGGTGCTTGCACCCCGCGGCAAGCAAGCGACGTCTAGTCTATATTATATAAAACTCGATTACCACTCACTCACTGACTGACTGACTGATCAGGGGTGTTTTTAGGGTGTTTAGAGGTTTCGTTTGGTGTTTTGATGTTAGGGTGGAATTTTTTATATTTTTTAGTTCATAGAATGGGATAAAGGGATTTTTGCCAATCCAACATGGCGGCCCGCGCGAGATGTCAACTTTTCCAAATCGACTCCGTTTTTAATGACGTTTGGTGAGGGTGTTCACTACTGTAGCGGAAATGCGGTGCCGCTGTCAAACTGCGAAAAAACAAAATGGCGCCGCCGCCATCTTGGACTGAAAAACCCGTTTCGATCCGTGTTTGCGACCGTCGACCGGCGCGGTTTTAATTTTCTTACAGGATTTTCTTTTTTCGCCTGGTCGGGACTGTCCTCGACTTTTGGGAAATTTCCGGAGCGCTGCAATAGACAATATGGCGGCGGCGCCGTCGGCCATCTTGGATCGCCAATTTTGACGCGATTTTCGGACCAGATTTCCGCCAAGATGGCGGCCTCCGACCGGGGTGACATGTTCGGGGCGGGGGTGGAGCTCGGCGAGCAGTGTTGCCAGGTGGGAGAAAATTTCTACCGTTTTTGGTAGTTTTTCCCCTAGGGGCCCCGAAACGCGAAATTCGAAATAACGACTTTTGGAATTTTCCCATACCACGAGCCTATAGGCCGGCGGGGCCTCTAGAACTTTCTGGTATTTTCATTTTTCTACACTGGCAACACTGGCCTACACGTTGGTTGGAAACTTTTCGCAGACCGAATTTGACCCGAATTGATCTCCCAGATCGGGGTGCGCTGGAGTCGCGCGACAAACGTCATCCCACCCCGTATACGGTGCAGATATTGGGAAAACTCCGAAACTCCGACATTTCAAGATGGCGGCGCCGCCGGCGGCCATTTTGTAAAAAGTTGCGATTTCGAAAAAATTAAATCGCGGTTTTCGCGGGGTTGCCGGCGTTTTTTGACTGACAACCCCAAATGACCTTTTGTAGTGCTCGATGAGCCGCATCAACGGTGGGGTAATGTACCCTGATTTTGGGGTATTTTCCCCGATTTTGGGGAGAACGTAAATCGCGTGTTTTTCGATTTTTTTTCACATGGCCGGGTCCACCGAGCCTCGCTGATCATTTTTACCACCATTTTGGGCTAGATATATGGCAACACTGGGCGCTATGGCAGATTTTGGCTTCGACGACTTTGCGAATTTTTTGACGCGAACCGATGACAGTTGCGCGCCTGCATTTACCGCCAATCGGTGAGCGGTTTATTCTACTATACTGGAAAAATTTGACATTTGACATTTTCAAGATGGCGCCGGCGCTGGCGGCCATTTTGTAATGGTAATTTTTTTTTGCTATATTCTCGCGGTTTTTAATCCCGATACGATGATATGGGTATCGTATAAAATGTTTTTTTCAGTGCTATCCAAACTTATTGGTGGCAACGTTAAAAAACCAATATGGCCGCCGGTCCAAAAAGGCCAAGTATCATTTGTATTGTAATCCCTACAATATGGGTATCAAATGAAAGGGTTTTGCAAGTCTAATACAGCCATGTTAGAGACATTGAAAAAAATTCAAAATGGCCGCCGCTCTCAAAATTGCGGACCGCTTTTGTATTCCAACCCATGCTTCATGGGTATCAAATGAAAGGGTTTTAAGTGTCTAATACAGCCGCGTTAGAGACATTGAAAAAAATTTAAAATGGCCGCCGCTCTCAAAATGGCGGACCGCTTTTGTTATCCAACCCAGGCTTAATGGGTATCAAATGAAAGGCCTTGTGGAGTAGAACACGACGCCATTAGTGACGTTTCTAAAATTTCAATATGGCCGCCGATCCAACATGGCGACTGACATTTTTTTGCGCTTTTCACTATATGGGTATCAAATGAAAGGATTTTAAGAGTAGAACGGATCCAAATGTGATTTATAGTAAAATGACAATTCCTTTTTTTTTTTTACTTACCTCGATATGCTTTTGTGCCGCTTTGCAACTGTACAAGATTTTATTTGATAAACGCAATAGTGAGCCGCGCCACCGCGAGGTGCGCGCACCTCGCGGCACTCACGCGACTACAATCGACGTGAGCTTCTTAGTGTATTTTAAACTGCACACGCTTTTTCAGTTTGTTTTGACGTAAATGGAGACAGTTTTTCACCAATTTTCGACCGACCGCCAATTTTTTTTTTCGGTAGTGGGATAGACCACACCACCGCGAGGTGCGCGCACCTCGCGGCACTCGCGCGACCACCAGCGCCGTGAGTTTCTTAGTGTATTTTCAACTGCACAAGGTATTTCAGTTTGTTTTGACTTAAATGGAGACAAATTTTCACCAATTTTTGGCCGACGGCCAATTTTTCACTTTTCAATACGAGGACCACAACCGCGAGGTGCGTGCACCTCGCGGCACTCAAGCGACCAGACCCACCGTGAGCTTCTTAGTGTTTTTGCAACCGTATACGGTTTTGTAGTTTCATGTGAAATAAGTGAAGACAAGTTTTCCCCAATCGACATTGATTGAGACAATGAAAAAAAAATTCAAAATGGCCGCTGTTCTCAAAATGGCGGACCGCTTTTTGGTTTTCCAACCCAAGCTTTATGGGTATCAAATGAAAGGCCTTGACGAGTAGAACACGATGACATAAGTAATGTTTTGAAAATTTCAATATGGCCGCCGATCCAACATGGCGACTGAAATTTTTTTGCGATTTTCACTATATGGGTATTAAATGAAAGGGTTTTAGGAGTAGAACAGAACCAATGTTGTAGTAAAATGACAATTTCTTTTTTTTTTTTTTTACTTACCTCGATATGCTTTTGTGCCGCTTTGCAACTGTACAAGATTTTATTTGAAAATCGCAATAGTGAGCAGTGCCACCGCGAGGTGCGTGCACCTCGCGGCACTTACGCGACCACACTCACCGTGAGCTTCTTAGTGTATTTACAACCTCACACAGTTTTTTAGTTTCTTGCGACATAAATGGTCACAATTTTTCACCTATTTTTGACCGACGGCCAAATTTTCTTTATACAATACTGGGATAGACCACTCCACCGCGAGGTGCGCGCTTGTTGTGACATTTTTTTTTTCAGTAGTGGGATAGACCACACCACCGCGGGGTGCTTGCACCCCGCGGCAAGCAAGCGACGTCTAGTATTATATATAAACCGCCATACATAAGCAAAAGTTCTAATTAATGTACTAAATCTAGAAAACCTAGCGAATGAAATGACGTTTTCATTCGAACTGCATTTAAACGCACGAACTGCATTAGACTTAACTTCGGGTAGATCACAAACTGGAAAATTTTGCGTGTTTGAGTCTAAGTTAGAGCAATCGAATGCGACCTCGTGCAGGAAAGATGGGCCAGTCCACCATAAACTTGAAGTAGCAAGATCAGGCAGATGTATTCCGCGAGAAGTCAAGTCTGCAGGGTTGGTTTTTCCGCTAACGTGTCGCCACTGCTTGCCTTCTGTCAGCTCATGTATCTCAGCTACTCTATTCTGGACAAAGGTTTTTAACAAAGTAGGTGCCATGCGCAACCAGCCTAAGAGTATGGTCGAATCTGTCCAGAATACAGCACTATTGAACTGACAGCGGAGCGAATTTTGTATAGATGAATAAAGACGCGCCCCAAGTAAAGCCCCACAGAGCTCGAGCCGCGGTATGCTAACAGGCTTTAACGGTGCCACCTTGCTCTTAGAACATAATAACTGAACGGATACATTATTTTCAGTAATAGACCAAACATAAATACACGTGCCGTATGCAATTTGAGAAGCATCCGTAAATATATGCAGTTCAAGTGATGTAGATTGGTAAAATGTTATATATCGAGGAATACGAATATTCTGAAGCGTTGATAAATTGGCAACAAACCGGTTCCATTCTGCTGTGACATCGTGAGGAAGATCGTCATCCCAATCTAATTTGTAAAGCCAGAGTTTTTGTAACAAAACCTTAGCTATTATTGTAGTGGGACTCAATAATCCTAAAGGGTCGAATATTTGCGATACGTGAGACAAAATTGTACGTTTAGTAACGTTTAGTAATTTTAATTTTCTATCAAAATAAAATTCATCATTTTTAAAATTCCAACACATGCCCAACGTTTTACAATTATGGCTATTGTTAATATTTAAATCTTTTGCATCATTAAAATAATCTGAAGCTTGTTCGCAATTAAAGTTAAAAATCCACTTTCTTAACGAAAAACATCCCGCCTTTAAAGTATTTGATATCTTTTCAGATAATTGTAATAGTTTGACCTTATCATTAGAACCAGTGACCATATCGTCGACGTAAAAATCTTCCGCTATTATTTTTGCAATGTCAGGATCCGGGCAATCCAGTGATAATTGTTTTAAACACCGGACAGCTAGAAATGGTGCCGACGCGGTACCATAAGTGACCGTATTTAACCTATATATATCAATTGTGTTGGCCAGATCGTCACGCCACAAGATAAGTTGTAGGTCACGTTGATTATCATTGACTAACACCTGTCGATACATTTTTTCGATATCAGCACACGCTATATATCTGTACTACCGCATTCGTAATAAAATGGCAAACAAATCACCCTGTATCGGAGGTCCCACAAGTTGTAGATCATTAAAAGATAATCCGGAACTTGTTTTAAAACTAGCGTCAAATACCACACGCATCACCCCGTGATGTGGCAGTATATAATTAGGAGTCCCGTAATTGTCAACACGCGTCATATGACCTAAATTTATATATTCGTGTATAAAATCGTGATATAAATTTTTGTACTCAGGATTAGCTTGAAGTCGCCTTTCCAGAGACAAAAAACGCCTAAGGGCTTGGGAATATGATTGACCTAATTCATGTGCTGACAATTTGAGAGGAATGCTTACAGAAAATCTTCCGTCTTCCTTGCGCATCGTAGTATTAACGAAAATATTTTCGCATTCCTGCTCTTCATCAGTGTACGTTTTACATGATTTTGATTTCCTCGAGTTCCTGAAATTGTCGTAATTGCGAATCTATACCTTGCGAAAAATTACATTGCACACTACCCATACTGCGCGCATTTATATGTATAGGACCCGATATAACCCAGCCTAAACGCGTATTTTGAAGAAACGGACCATTTGGTAATCGTATCCTACCACCCTAAATTTCCTATGAAGTATAATACCTATAATCCTCGTAATTTTCCTACAAAAAATTATAAGGCTGTTACCACTCAAAATAATTCAAACTGTCCTTTATGTAACTATTATCATAACTTATATCAATGTCGCAAGTTTCTGAAAATGACACCAGATGAGCGACTATCAACTCTAGTAAAATTAAATTATTGCCGTAATTGTCTTTTTAATCACTTCGACAAAGCCTGCATTTCTACGAAACGGTGCAAGGTGTGTCATGTATAAGACAACTCAGAAGGAAATAGGAAAGAAAACCAAAACAGACAAGCACATTATCAATATCGTATAATAATTCGGTACACACTAATATACGCTTAACATTTGGACATAACAATCACCACTTTACTCAAATTACGTAATTGTACTTACATTTTACAATGATGGGAGACGATATTTACTAGTGACTACTGGAGCTGTGTTCGCGACTACGTATCAGAGCCGAATGGATCGAGCTGGCACAACGTGCCAGAAGAAAACTCGGTACGACACTGCTTTACCACCAAAGCTCGCATGCATGCATGGTAAAGCAGTGCTGTGCATTTCATCCGCGCTTGCAACAACTGACTGCGCAAAACACAAACTATAATAGTCACTACACAATCTTAAATACACAATTATTATATTCTAAGTTCTTATAAGTTACTATAATGTTAATTAGGCTTACAGCTCGGCCTTCCTGTAACCGCGAGTCCCTTCGCGAAATAAGAGTTATGTTACAGCTCAAGATCAACGTAATTTATTAATTGTATTGCATGAATAACAATTGTTCTATCTTACAAATATGGCATGTAATTAAAAATATCATCACTACTGATCGGCAATATGCAATCAAATGGATTTTTTTTTCCTTTAATACCAAACATATTTTATAAGACAAATTATTTGCTGTTCACAAACTATAATGGTACAGATATATTACTAAGATTAATCAAGAATGTTATTTGAATTTCATATTATATTCCTTTAGTTTGGTATATTAATTATTAAAATTATATATCTACACATGCTCACATACATACACACACATACATTCCTTTTCGATACACGGACGAACCCAAACGAAATTAAACTTGTAAACTTTTACAGATGGAAACTAAAACATAAAAATTATCGGATTATTACATTTAAACACTACACTACATAGGCTTTTGAACAGATGGGCATGAAACATAAACAAATGCCGATCTTGTATTCATCCATGTTACATACTTAGCTAATACTTATACAACTACACGAATTTGATATAAGATTAAGGATTTAATAATTGAATGTAATTTAACACACATTATTAGACAAAAACTTTTTGTTGTTACTTTAGTCAGCATCAGAACCACTTTCTTCACAACTACTTTCCAAGTTTCTACTATAATTTAGCCAAGGCTGCATTTTGTCGACTGCTACCACGGCTTCCAGAGCTCGAAGATCAGCTACGCCTCCTCGGTGTGCGAAGTAATCTGTCAGTAACCTGTTGTGGACGAAGCACCCTTCGTCCATGACGCTCTTCGTCATAGTTGTAATAACTCTCAACCTCAGTGTCACGCCTCAGTGACACCCCTGGTTGATGACGCTCTCCGTCATAATTACAATTACTCTCAACCTCAGTGTCACACCTCAGTGACACCCCTGGTTGATGACGCTCTCCGTCATAATTACAATTACTCTCAACCTCAGTGTCACACCTCAGTGACACCCCTGGTTCATGACGCTCTCCGTCATAATTACAATTACTCTCAACCTCAGTGTCACACCTCAGTGACACCCCTGGTTGATGACGCTCTCCGTCATAGTTATAATTAGTCTTAACCTCAGTGTCACACCTCAGTGACACCCCTGGTTGATGACGCTCTCCGTCATAGTTACAATTACTCTTACCCTCAGTGCCACGCCTCCGTGACACCCCCCGGTTCAGAAAACGCCCTCAAAGTCTGATCCTCACGCATGAATACCCTTGGCCAAATTGGGTTGCTAGGTTCAGGCCTTAAGTCTTCCGGTACTCTATTCAGACCCTCGAACCTGGGTACTCCTAGGTCGGGACTAAAAGTCCTATAGTCTCGGAGACTTTTCTTTCTCCATGTTGAACACTGAAACTGACGTAACAGCTTAATAAATTATTACTCAAACACTAATTTGCGATAGACTGAGATGACTCAATCAGTTCCTATCTTATTCTGATTCTGCCTGTCTGATATTCCAGATCAGCACTGCCACTACCACCGTAGCACACCATAATAATATACAATTATCTATTTTACAATTATTAGCAAACACAATTACTGTTTTTCTTCAAAAAGGTGAGAGCTGAGTATTTACTTGTTCGCTCGAAGGAATCGAACTTATCATCACCAACCGCGGGTAACTATAGATTTTTCTCAAGATATTTGCGTTATTACAAGTTCTAATCGGATCATTGTGAACCGGCAAGTTATCAAATAAGTAACATGTAGTTATAACAATAAACCAGTTTAATAAATAGTGACGGATTGCTTCTATCTCTTTATGCATTCGTTAAATAAACTTTACCATCTTGTTCGCAAAGAAGAATAATCATTGAAATAAAAAAGAACGCAGAAAAAGAAAAAAGATATTGTGAATAAGTAATAAGATATTGTGACATATTATGTGTTACAGAGCATTGATTAAATAGCTCTCAGTTACCTTTGATAAATTTTGATAATTACAGAGTTGTGAGTTCATTTACCAGAAATACAGCTATTAGAGGTGGATCTTTGATAATTTTACATAATTCCCTAAAATGTAAGGAACGTAAAGACTTGGCATCTTATTCCATTGAACGAACAATAGAATTATCATGTGTGGAACTTGAAAAAATAATTATTATATGTGTTTACCGGCCCCTCTCAGGGAACTACCAAGAGTTTGAGTCTGTTATGGAGGAAGTACTGAGAATAATTTGTAAGAAAAATAAAAAAGTAATTGTTTGCGGAGACTTTAATATAAATATATTAGACATGTCACAGCTGTCTAGCAGATATTTAAATCTATTTAAATCATTCAATTTAGTTAATGTCTTTGATGAACCTACTAGAGTAACACCTACATCAGCCACTTGTATAGATAATATTTTTTAGCAACAGTGATGTTACTAAAAAATCCATAGTTAATTTCATTAATTCAGACCATAGTGGACAATTTGTGACTATTGAGCACCATCATGCACCATTGGTCCTTGAGGTTACTTGTAGGCCTATTACAAAATACGGTGTTGAAAAATTTAAAAATAATGTTAATGATAGAATTTATTCTTTACCATTAAATGATAGTAACCCAAATAGTTTATATAACAGCGTATTTAATGTTATCAAAAGTGAATCTAGTAAAATATTTAAACAAAAATCCATTAAGATTTACACGGGTAAAAAGAAATTCAGTGACTGGGCTACACCAGGTATTTATAAAAGTAGGAGAAAATTATATGAGCTATATGCCCTAAAATCTAATTCTAGGGACCCTGAATTTATTGAGTATGTAAGAAATTACTCTAAAATATTTAAAAAAGTCTGTGTTACAGCTAAAAAACTTTTTATTGCCAATAAAATTAATGTTTCTAAAGATAAAGTAAAAACTGTTTGGAAAGTAATAAACCATGAAACAGGGAAAATAAAACAAAACGAACATACTTATTCGCTAAAGGTTAAGGATAAGTTAATTCAATCTGATAACGAAGTAGCCTCCGAATTTGTAAGGTTTTTCCACCAAATACCTATAGATACTACTTGTAGCCTCGGATCATGTTCAAACGGTGCGGTCGAAATCAATCAAATGTAAACAAGATTAAGGAATCTTTTCATTTTAGACATATTGATGCTGAATTTATCCTCAAAACTTTTAAATCACTTAATAATAAGAAAACAGAGGATCTGTGGGGTATCTCAACTAACATTATTAAACCAATTATCTCTGAAATTGCGCCTCACCTAGCCCTAATTTTCAATAAATGCATTGATGAAGGGGTCTTTCCAAATCTTATGAAAAATAGTAAATTAATTCCACTTTACAAGTCTGGCGATAAGAGTGACCCTACTAATTTTAGACCCATTTCTATATTACCAGCCTTGAGCAAAATTTTTTGAAAAAATTATTTATAATCAGTTATCATCTTATTTTACCCTTAACAAGTTATTTCATTGCAACCAATATGGTTCTACCAAGGGTAAATCCACTACAGACGCGGGAATTTCACTTTTAAAACACATTTTTGATGCCTGGGAGGGCAGACAAGACGCAATAGGTATTTTCTGTAACCTTTCTAAAGCATTTGATTGCGTAAGTCACGACACATTAATGAGGAAATTAGGTCATTATGGTGTCTCTATCAAATCACTCGGCCTTATTAAGTCATACTTGTCGGATCGAATACAAAAAGTTGTTATTAATAAAACTGAATCTGCTGGAACTTCACTAGTTATGGGTGTGGATGGGGATCAATATTAGGTCCTTTACTATTTTTAATATATATTAACGACCTTCCTTACTATACAAGCACTTTATGTAAAACAGTGCTATTTGCCGATGATACTTCTCTTGTTTTTAAAGTTGACAGAGGCAGCAATTGTTCGTACGAGGTAAATAGTGCTCTGTCAAAAGTTCTACAATGGTTTACATTAAATAATCTTTCATTAAATTCGAGAAAAACCAAATTTGTTAAGTTTTCTATACCAAATGTAAGGCAGGTTAATACACCCTTAAATATTAATGGTGAAGTGGTATCTCTTGTTGAGAGTACTAAGTTTTTAGGCATACACTTAGATTCCAGATTACAATGGCATACCCATATTGGTGCTCTGTCAAGCAGACTTAGCTCAGCTGCGTATGCTGTTAAAAAAATAAGGCTTCTAGCTGATGTTGAAACAGCAAGGTTAGTTTACTTTAGTTATTTTCATAGTGTAATGTCTTATGGCATTTTGTTATGGGGATCAGCTGCCACCATTGAAAGTATTTTTATACTACAGAAAAGAGCAATTAGAGCTATATATAATTTAAGACCAAGTGATTCCCTTAGGGATACGTTTAAAGAAATTAACATTTTCACATTGGCGGGGCAGTACATCTATGAAAATATAATCTATGTACACAAATATTACAAAAATTTCATTAAGAATAGCGATGTTCATAAATTAAATACAAGAAACAAAAATAAGCTTGCTGTTCCAAATTTTAGATTACGTAAAACACAAAACTCATTCTTGGGGAAATGTATAACTTTTTATAACAAGTTACCACACAATATTGTTAATCTACCTTTTAATAAACTTAAAACTCGAGTAAAAAAAACTTTGATGAGCAAAGGATATTATAGAGTCCAGGATTACTTAGATGATCGAAGTGTCTGGGACTAAAAAAAAACCCTCGCTCGTTGAAATAAACAAATTGTTAATAAATTCTTAGGTAACTGTGTAACATAATAATATGTATATTCAACTGTACCTATTATAATAACCTTTTGTTACTTGTATCATAATAAATTATTGCTCGTTTTTAAATGATTGTATGCGCGTGTCCTGCGGTTGTTTTTGTTTTTTTTTTTTTTTTTTTTTTTTAGTTGTGCTAATTTACACGGGTACCTGTTTTTGGTAATTTGTATCCTTTTGTGGCTTAAGGGTAGTCATACTCTCATTAAAATCTCTTCGGCTGTGTCGTGTGAGGCGGGTCGTTACGTTCCCTAAGACATGGTTGAGCGAAGCGATGGCTGGTTCATGCGTCATGCTCGTGAACGGGTGCTGCCAGCGGAGATGAGTCTGCTCTTCGCTATACTGGGTACTACTCGTATTTATTATAATTTTAATTTAACTTTAATATATTCTTTTAAAACTGTATGACACGGCATTCCTAATATAGGCATGTTTTCAAAATAAATTTTTACTAAATTATATTATGTAATGGAAAGTGACTTCATGAACTATCAATATTGAAGTCATTTTCCAAATTGACGACTCTGTATCTATTTAATACAGGGAAAAAAAACAGCCCTTGCTGAGTTTCTTGCCGGTTCTTCTCAGTACAAGGTCTCCCGCCGTAGATTTTGCGAACCGATGGCGCAGCTTTTCGACATTCATAAGTGCTTGTAACAGCCCAGACTGAATAAATGATTTTGAATACAATTAATAGCTAATTAATACAAAACATTGACAAAATTATGCTTAAATTATTGCCACATTAAAACTAAATTTATTTATTTTCTCGTAGGCGTAAGTCGAAAAGAGTATTTCTTTTCGCCAATCCCACTTCTGAGTTATAAGACAACTCAGAAGGAAATAGGAAAGAAAACCAAAACAGACAAGCACATTATCAATATCGTATAATAATTCGGTACACACTAATATACGCTTAACATTTGGACATAACAATCACCACTTTACTCAAATTACGTAATTGTACTTACATTTTACAATGATGGGAGACGATATTTACTAGTGACTACTGGAGCTGTGTTCGTGACTACGTATCAGAGCCGAATGGATCGAGCTGGCACAACGTGCCAGAAGAAAACTCGGTACGACACTGCTTTACCACCAAAGCTCGCATGCATGCATGGTAAAGCAGTGCTGTGCATTTCATCCGCGCTTGCAACAACTGACTGCGCAAAACACAAACTATAATAGTCACTACACAATCTTAAATACACAATTATTATATTCTAAGTTCTTATAAGTTACTATAATGTTAATTAGGCTTACACATGCGACTCACAATACTCTCATTCATGACGCATGCATTTCTAAATCGCCTCACTTAGCAACAGTCCCCGCGGCAACAAGTTCGCATAGTAAACACAATGTAAATCATGTTACATCCGATAATGAGGATATTTTATTGACGACCGTACTATTAAATGTTTTGGGTATAGATGGATCATACATAACCTTGCGGGCACTCTTAGATCAGGGCTCACAAATATCATTAGTATCAGAGAATGCCAGTAGTGTGTTATTGTTCCTTCTATATCACGTTCAATTGTGAACACGATTTCACTCGAGCTAGAAGGAACATGTTCCTTCTATATCTCGTTCAATCGTGAACACAATTGAATGTGATATAGAAGTAACAATAAAACATATGGTAGCAACTTCTAGTTACTTACCAGATTAGATTCAATTCAGGTCTGAATCGGTTGTAAAACATATCGCTATTTAATGCAGATAATGACGATGTACGATTGCAATTATTTGCTATCAGCAAATTATTTGTTTTCGAGGAAGGTGGTTAGGTAAGTTATGGTCAGCAAATTCGGAAAATGCTTGCCGCGTTCCATGTGCTGTCGCAACACTTGTTTTGTATATTGCATTATTTGAATATTGCAATTAATAATATAGATTTGTTTAACTAACACTTGTTGCGAAAACAGATTGTCTTAGACGATTGGTATGTCCAAAAATGATGGCGTCAGACAGGTTGAGTAAAAATTCCTCATTCAAAAAGATGTTTTGGAATGGTTATCTTTTTTTATGCAAATCACACCCTGGGAAGCGAAGTGATAAAGCAAGATGCACTTTCTAACCCGGCACAAAATCTGTACAGTTACAGAAGTTGTACAAAGCGATAATGTATAATTTCAATAGTCTTATCGCAAAAGTGATATCTTCTGGCCAACTTTTTAACAGAGAACAAAGTGTTCAAATGAATTGAACGCAACTGCGAACTGGTGAAGTACATAAAGTGATGTTAATAACGAGATTAAGTGGGTATTGCTTATATTTGAATACAGCTCACACATGGCTTTACATGATTATAACTGAACTTTTATCAGGATGGTTTGATATCTGTCTATAATAATTTCGAATAGGTAAAACTGATAATTTATTTTATCAATTAGATACCTAGGTACTTTCTAATACAATCCTAAATCTAAAAAATGTTACATTTACGGTTTTTCTAGTCTTAACCTACTAGTATTAGCGCACGACCAGTCAAACGTTATGATGAAATTATATTTTAATATTACTGCTCTTGCGCTAAATATATACATCTCCTTACTTTATATGACGAAACTATAATTTACAGTAAATATTTAATCCTATAAACGTGAAAGTTCATAGGTGTGGATGGATGTTTGTTACTCTTTCATGCATAAATTCCTGAATGGATTTTCAAAAGATAGTTTGGAGTCAACTGACAAACTGGATTAACAATAGGCTACGTTTATCTGCGCAAAAAATTCCAATGAAAAAATATAAAATTTCGCTAACAAATAGACACTTCATGTGTTTCATACACAAACACTGTACAATATTTACTAGTATATTGTACATCCTGAAAATTTGGTTTAAATAATAAGCATTAACTAGATATTAATATATTCAGTTCAGCTCAACAGTTTATTGCATACCATATTGAGTTCATAGATCGTAACTATTAATATATGTAAGTTAAATTAATGGATATGGACAATTAGAATTAATTATCAACATCCTCAATAACCATTAGAAGTCTTCTGCATGCTTAGATAACATAGGCCTCCCTATGAATCCTTTCCTTCCTTCAACTTTAAGCAGGTCGCCTATCCATTAGCTAGGTATAGGCAGTTGGTCATTTATACAATAATAAACTTAGCAACTAATTTTCAATCAATAAATCTATTATTATATTCATAAACGGAGACCAAATTAAATGTTTATGGTGGGTTGATGTATTATTGGCTATAATGTTTTCATTATTAGTTTTTAGTTTGTTTTATAACACTGAAACATAAATAAATATAAAAATTTTAAAAACACTGTAAAGTTAATTAAAATATCGTTATAAGGATATTACTGCATTTTTTAAAACTATTTAGGGACAAATGTCCTCTTAGTAAAATACTTGTTTATATTATATATCTTATTCACATAATTTCGAAATCTAATAATTTCGTTTCATTACAACACAATTATTTAAATATCGAATGGAAAGTTTTTACCAAGAAAATTGAGTTTATTAAGCAATATCATGTCATTTACGGAATTACGAAGGTTACTGCACACGGCTGACACAGCACAGCGGCGAAAACTGTCTAGCATGCAACTCTCGATAGGGTTGTCACGAGTGACAAGTAAGATTAGTGAGATATTGACAACAAGATTTTGGTGAATGACTAGATGTGTCTGCGACTTCGTCCACATGAAAAAGGCAAAAAAGTGAAAGGAAAAAGAAATCTATGTTATCCTTATAGAATTAGCTACCTATTCTTGTAAGTCTCGTTTTAATCAATTCACTGGTTTTGGAGATTAGTGAGAACAATCAGACAGACAAACAAACTTTATTAAAATGTGATTTTTATTATTGGTATACATTCATGTACATTTAGTAAAATCCAGTTATTTTGACATTACAGACACTTCAATTTTGTTATTTAGCATTAGGAATCAATCAGTTTAAGAACTACTAACATGTAAAACATTTAGGTATAAATAAATAAATAAATATGTCGACCACTCACACCAATTAGCTTAGCCCAAAGTAAGCTCTGTAAGGCTTGTGTTATTGAATCTAGGGTAACGGATAGACATACATATATTTAATTTATTGATGACATTATAGAAATATCAAACTTATACAAAATAATAGAAACAAAATACTTATAAACTACTATTTTTATACGACATAATTACGTTTTTCACTGACGTAGTTTCAGTAAAACAACATTCAGGTAATTTTTTCGAGATACAGTTAACAACAACAGCAGCTCATCACTTCGTATTGCTATATTTGTATTAGATTTAAAGTTAAGACCTGTTGACCGGCATTTAATTTTTATATAGATTGATTCCTATTTGGATATAAATATATATTCATACTAATTGTTTTGTGACCTGTCCTTACATATTCAGGTTTCAAAAATCGACAATTGCATTTGTGACAACCCTGACAAAAATTGTTGAATTTTCAAAAAATTCCTATATAACGCGCGATTTTCGAGCAGTGGTTCATTCTGTTCTTCAAAGTGCTCCGAAGCAAGGAACTAGCTACAGCTGTGCCATCATTCTGATCGAGAATCCTCCTCAGCCAGCACCAGCTCCCAGATCTTCGACCGTACAGTACTTTACTTGTGAGTGTTCATTATGTAAGTACATTAAGAAGCATACTGATAGTTGGTTGTAATTACTATTTTCCTCACATTTACAATGAGGGATCAGTGTACCTAAGGCCCGTATTAATAAACGCAATTCAAGCTTAAGATCGATCTCAAGTAGCTGGTTTGACGTTTAAAAGTAAGGAACATCTGTCAAAAACAGCTACTTGAGATCGATCTCAAACTTAGATACGATTATTAATACGGGCCTAAGTGTGTATTGTCTCGCTCGAGGTGTATATAGAAACGTGATTTTCATGTTTCAATTTGCATTCACTTTCAGGTCTGACTCCGAGTTTGAAATCCAAACAGTTCAGAAGACCAAACCCAACACCGGCAATACTAAATCAACATCGCGAGATAAAACAAGGTAACGTTTATAAAATGTTGTTGTCATAGTAGTTATTATGTCTTATAATTGTTAGTGAAGTTTTTATGAGATAATGCTACATTAACTATTTATTAAAGTATGCTGAGAGTTCACCATTAATTAAATAGTTTGAAGTACTTAACAATTTCGCGTGATAGTAGTATGCTGTTTGCTGATCAGTGTTAGCTAGGAGACTAACATATTATGAAATTTAACTTTTCAGGTCTGACTCCGAGCAAGAAATCTTCGAGCCAGCACAAAAGCCTAAGACAAAGAGAAAGCAGGTCACTCGCGAAACTATTAGGTGAGATATGAGTTATTTATTTGAAAAATAAAGTAGAGTTCTAACGCAGGAGAACGGTCTCCATAGCCGAGGTGTTAGAAACGCCGGTGCTATCTCTGAGGTCCCGGGTTCGGTTCCCAATGAGGGCAGACGCTTGTGTGATGAACATGAATATGTATGTCTTAGTCGTGGTTGTTAATTTATTACGTCTATCAAAATATTTATCTATGTATAATATATGTATGTCTATCCGTTACCCTAGATCCTATAAGACAAGCCTTACAGAGCGACTTTAAGCTAGGCTAATTGGTGTGAGTGTGTTACATATAAATTTTTTTGTATTGGTAATTTAATTAATTTTGTTGTTTACAGATCAAACTCGTCTAAAAAGGCCAAGGCGAACTCAATTGAAATATCAAATTTGTTCGGGTTGGTGTCGGACGACGACGAAGACATAGCAGCTGAGCGTGTGACACGCGCACGCGCGGAAGTCAAACGCGTCGACAGCAGCCTCGCCTGCAAGACCGCACACGGCACGCTCCTGCGACGCAGTCAGCTAGACGGTCGCTATTACGTGGAGACGCGCGTGTACAACACCGACGACGCGTTGAACGTGCCGCCCGATCAGCGGTACACCAAGGCGCTCGTCACACTGAAGGTGCAGCTTGAGCCAGAGCAGCCTGAGTGGGAATGCTTACAAAAGTTTATAAAGCGTTCAAAGTTACTTTTTAGAGATAAGCCTGTATTTTATAGTAATAAAATAAATTTTAAATAAATACTTTTATACAAGTAAATATTGCTTACAATAGGTTATATATTTAATCTAGTTTTTTAAGGCCACGTCCAGGTAAAGTCCAAGTTGAGTTATGGTTGTAGCTTAAGTAACGATAAGGTACGGTCAACATTCTATTAATTAAGTAACTAACGAATAAGACCACAGTTTAGTGTTGAGGTAACAAGTTTAATAGTTTGTTTTTCTGAAGTGCAACGATGCCTTTCTGTCCCGAGTGTTCGATACAAGTAGGTAGCAGACAATGGGTAGGACACCTGAGAAGTAACGTGCACAAGCACAGTTGCGCAACGCCGTCGCAGGCGCACAACGAAAACGGTGTGTTTGAACTCGCGAGTGCTTTCAGAGGTCGCATCGTTACATACAGAGTTGTCCCTGCAGATGAGTACCGATGCTCGTTACCTGATTCGTTTTTGCGTAGTATATTTTCAAAAGTTAATAATCTTTTGCAAATGTCTCTAAAAAAGCATGTATGTTTAAAAGTAAATTTTGAATATTTTGCTAATTTTCTTTTATTCAAGAACGAGATAAATGATATTAAATCATTTGTAACAAAAAATTTTACGATTCATCGCAATTTTGATTATAACAAGTTGTTTGAATTACTTGTAAGTACTATTAAGAACAAAGTGGAAGAATTTGAAGATCGCGATAGTGGATGGACATTTTTAAGTAATGTTTCCTTAGAAGTTAACATTAACAGATATGATCCTCTGAGAGGGTCTGGTTCAACTTATATAGATTTGCCACTAACAATAAAAAAGAAAAAGGCATGTATTAATATTAAAAACAAAGATGATTATTGTTTTTTGTGGAGCGTTGTTGCTGCATTATACCCAGCTAAAAAGAACGCTGATCGCACGTCGTCGTATCCGCACTTTGAACAGGTCCTAAACACCGACAACATCTCTTTCCCAGTAACGTTTTCAGATATCGCGAAATTTGAACAAAACAATCCAAATTTAAGTGTCAATGTATATTCATTAAAGAATAAGCACATAGTTGTAGGTCCCATTTATAAGTCTGCATACAAATCCAAAACTAGAACTAAAATTAACTTACTTCTAGTTGAAAATAGTGTTCTATGTCACTTTGTTTTGATAAAAAATCTTTCTCGCCTCGTAAGAAGTCAGATCACGAAAAATCATAAGAAACTATATTTTTGTGATGATTGCTTGCTATTTTTTACTTCTGAAGTTAACCTTAATAATCATACATGCAGCGGTGTTTGTACAGTACTGCCTGAAAAAGGCACTTATTTACAATTCAAAAATTTCGAACGGAAGCAAGACGTTCCTTTTGTGGTCTATGCCGACTTTGAAACTCTTCTTGTACCGTTCGAAGGCTGTGAGAATGATCCTACATTAAGTTTTACTTCTCAGCGTCAACACCACATTCCAGCAGCTTTTGCTTATCATATTGTGTGCTCTTTTGATACCACTCTGAATTCTTTTGTACAGTATCGAGGAAAAGACTGCGTCCAAAAATTTCTCGATACGCTGTATTTTGGCGTTAGAAAGATTTATGACATCTTAGGCGATGAAATGCCTATGGAATTCAATGAAAATGACGCAGAGGCTTATGCGCGTAGTAACGTTTGTCACATTTGTAATCAGCTATTATTCTTTGATAAAGTGAGGGATCATTGTCATCTCACAGGACGTTATCGAGGTGCTGCGCATCAATACTGTAACTTACGATTTACCGTTCCTAAATTAGTTCCTGTTTTTTTTCATAACCTAGCCGGCTATGATTGTCATCTGTTCATCAAAGAATTAGCTGAAAGTTTAGGACCTGTTAAAGTCATACCTAAAAATAAAGAAAATTATGTATCATTTACAAAATTTTTACAGTTAAAGAACGAAAAATATGCTCAAATACGATTTGTTGATTCATTTCAATTTTTAGGAACCAGTTTGGAAAAATTAGCGAGTGGGTTAGATAAAACAGATTTTAAGCATTTAAAACAATTTTTCCCAAACGTAACTCAATTTAAATTATTAACACGTAAAGGAGTATATCCATATGATCATATGACACATTGGAAGGCATTTTCGGAGACACGACTTCCACCCAAAATCGGTTTCTATAATTCTTCAACTGATGAACATATAAGTGACAAAGACTATGCTCATGCTCAGAATGTTTGGTCTACATTTAGAATTCAAGATATGGGTGGTTACACAGACTGATGAGTATAATAGGGAAATTTCTTGCAAAAATCAATATTTAAGATTGATGAAAGATGGCGGGCCGGCTGGTCAAAATGAAGCACACCAAACTCTTAAAACTATGTAAGGTTAAGATGAATGGGACTCACAGAACCGCTGGTAGCCGTCACCAATAGATGCACTTGGTTTTCACAAACTTATATGGTATAAATATCTTGCGCGCGCGCGTATAATTTTCCACAATCACGCACAGGTGATTCTGTGAGAGGGTAATGGATGACTGAGGAAGGGAGGTAGGAGTGACAGCTTTTATAATGATCGGAAGTCAAAGGAAAACATAGCTTAAAAATCTAGTATGCATTCATTTAGCGACTTCCGGCGCCTACATCTCGCCACCCTTGAAAGGTTCCCTTTCAACAAAAAAAAAAGGAAATAAAAATGTGTATAATTACTAAAAGAACATAATGTCCTAGGGGGAAAACAAATTAGGTATGAAAATGTTAAATATAAAAAATTGAGTTTAAACATAGCAAACAAAAATAATATTATGGATAACCGAACTAACTTACGCACTAATGACTTGTTTTAAGCATGGACATTATTGAGTAGGAAGTGGACACAATCTAACGATTGGACGCTTAAGTACTCCGTCCTTAGTTTTGACCAAAGCGACGCGTATACGTCCGTCTTTGCCGGGGTAAACTTCTATGATAACTCCTAAGCGCCATTGTAGGGGAGAAGCATTATCATTCATAATAACTACAACCGTGTTTATCTTAACTGGATTGGTCACAGTATTCCATTTTTGTCTTGCCTGTAACGTATGCAAATATTCTGAATTCCAACGTTTCCAATACGATTGAACCAGCCTATCTAATAACGAATAGCGAGACAAAAGGTTAACGCGTTCTTCACTAACTTCGGCTATTGGTAAAGTGCGTAATGGTACATTATTTAAAAAATGTGCAGGCGTAAGCGGCAACGGTTCCGCAGCATCACTACTTAATACACTTAAAGGTCGTGAATTTAAAATGGATTCTATTTGATATAAAACAGTTAGAAGCTCCTCATACGTAAGTATTTGTGTACCTATTACTCGGACAAGATGAGTTTTAAATGACTTTACTAAAGCCTCCCAACTACCCCCGAAATGCGGAGCATTCGGTGGAATAAGATGCCACTCAATACGATGAGTTAACAATTCTTTCCGAAAGTTATTGATATGAGAACGAGATAAAAGAAGATTGTACAGTTCACTAAGGTAAGCCTTTGCACCGATAAAATTCGTTCCATTATCGGAATATATGGCTTGGATTGCACCACGCCGCGCTAAGAAACGTTTCAAAGCATTCAAAAATGACTCGGTGGTCAAGTCAGGTGCGATTTCCACGTGTACCGCGCGAGTAGTTAGACATATAAATACGCATACATAGGCCTTTTGGCTCTTAATACCACGTCTTCGAGTCAATGTGATATCGAAGGGGCCGCAGTAATCAATACCGGTATGTGCAAACGACTTTGATACTTGCAAGCGGCACTCTGGAAGAGAGGCCATAACTGGAGGGGAAAATGGCTTAGGCCGGCAACGGAAACAAGCATTGCAGGCATTAAAACGACTACGTACTATACGTCGCCCCGAGAGAATCCAATATTTTTTACGTAAAATTTCTTGCAAAAATCAATATTTAAGATTGATGAAAGATGGCGGGCCGGCTGGTCAAAATGAAGCACACCAAACTCTTAAAACTATGTAAGGTTAAGATGAATGGGACTCACAGAACCGCTGGTAGCCGTCACCAATAGATGCACTTGGTTTTCACAAACTTATATGGTATAAATATCTTGCGCGCGCGCGTATAATTTTCCACAATCACGCACAGGTGATTCTGTGAGAGGGTAATGGATGACTGAGGAAGGGAGGTAGGAGTGACAGCTTTTATAATGATCGGAAGTCAAAGGAAAACATAGCTTAAAAATCTAGTATGCATTCATTTAGCGACTTCCGGCGCCTACATCTCGCCACCCTTGAAAGGTTCCCTTTCAACAAAAAAAAAGGAAATAAAAATGTGTATAATTACTAAAAGAACATAATGTCCTAGGGGGAAAACAAATTAGGTATGAAAATGTTAAATATAAAAATTGAGTTTAAACATAGCAAACAAAAATAATATTATGGATAACCGAACTAACTTACGCACTAATGACTTGTTTTAAGCATGGACATTATTGAGTAGGAAGTGGACACAATCTAACGATTGGACGCTTAAGTACTCCGTCCTTAGTTTTGACCAAAGCGACGCGTATACGTCCGTCTTTGCCGGGGTAAACTTCTATGATAACTCCTAAGCGCCATTGTAGGGGAGAAGCATTATCATTCATAATAACTACAACCGTGTTTATCTTAACTGGATTGGTCACAGTATTCCATTTTTGTCTTGCCTGTAACGTATGCAAATATTCTGAATTCCAACGTTTCCAATACGATTGAACCAGCCTATCTAATAACGAATAGCGAGACAAAAGGTTAACGCGTTCTTCACTAACTTCGGCTATTGGTAAAGTGCGTAATGGTACATTATTTAAAAAATGTGCAGGCGTAAGCGGCAACGGTTCCGCAGCATCACTACTTAATACACTTAAAGGTCGTGAATTTAAAATGGATTCTATTTGATATAAAACAGTTAGAAGCTCCTCATACGTAAGTATTTGTGTACCTATTACTCGGACAAGATGAGTTTTAAATGACTTTACTAAAGCCTCCCAACTACCCCCGAAATGCGGAGCATTCGGTGGAATAAGATGCCACTCAATACGATGAGTTAACAATTCTTTCCGAAAGTTATTGATATGAGAACGAGATAAAAGAAGATTGTACAGTTCACTAAGGTAAGCCTTTGCACCGATAAAATTCGTTCCATTATCGGAATATATGGCTTGGATTGCACCACGCCGCGCTAAGAAACGTTTCAAAGCATTCAAAAATGACTCGGTGGTCAAGTCAGGTGCGATTTCCACGTGTACCGCGCGAGTAGTTAGACATATAAATACGCATACATAGGCCTTTTGGCTCTTAATACCACGTCTTCGAGTCAACGTGATATCGAAGGGGCCGCAGTAATCAATACCGGTATGTGCAAACGACTTTGATACTTGCAAGCGGCACTCTGGAAGAGAGGCCATAACTGGAGGGGAAAATGGCTTAGGCCGGCAACGGAAACAAGCATTGCAGGCATTAAAACGACTACGTACTATACGTCGCCCCGAGAGAATCCAATATTTTTTACGTAAAATTTCTTGCAAAAATCAATATTTAAGATTGATGAAAGATGGCGGGCCGGCTGGTCAAAATGAAGCACACCAAACTCTTAAAACTATGTAAGGTTAAGATGAATGGGACTCACAGAACCGCTGGTAGCCGTCACCAATAGATGCACTTGGTTTTCACAAACTTATATGGTATAAATATCTTGCGCGCGCGCGTATAATTTTCCACAATCACGCACAGGTGATTCTGTGAGAGGGTAATGGATGACTGAGGAAGGGAGGTAGGAGTGACAGCTTTTATAATGATCGGAAGTCAAAGGAAAACATAGCTTAAAAATCTAGTATGCATTCATTTAGCGACTTCCGGCGCCTACACAGACCTTTATCTAAAAACCGATGTATTGCTATTGACTGATGTATTTGAAAATTTTCGTGATATTTGCAAATTGAACTATCAATTAGATCCTGCTTTTTACTTAACAGCTCCAAGTCTTTCATTCGATGCTATGTTACTTAAGACCGGCATTCAGTTAGAATTATTAACTGACTTAGAAATAATACGTTTTATTCAGAAGGGGATACGAGGAGGTATTTGTATGTGCTCGACGCGATATGCTCATGCAAACAATAAATATATGTCAGAATATGATTTCACAAAACCGGATTCTTTTCTAGTTTACATTGATTGTAATAATTTGTATGGCTATAGTATGTGTCAGTATCTACCTGTTTCAGATTTTAGACTTTTAAACGAATGCGAGTTAGATGCGTTAAATGTTATGAACGTAGCAGATGATGCTGAGTTCGGATATATTCTTGAAGTCGACTTAATATATCCCGAAGAGCTGCATAAAAACCATAACGATTATCCTTTTTGTCCTGGAAAATTTGTACCACCCGGGGGTAAGACTTCTAAAGGGGTTGTCCATTAATCACGTGAGGCTTGAAAGGGGGGGAGGGGTTTGATAAAAATCACGAAAATAACACAAGGGGGGAGGGAGGGTATAGTAAGATATCACGTGTATTTATTTTTTCGTCAAACGCGCGATTATAAACAGATTAGCAGCGCGGCGTTATATCTTGACTTGCCACGATGACGATGACGGTAAAACATATTTTCATTTTTGTAATATATTTTTATAATATTGTTTCGGTAATAGGAATCCACGCCTACCGAGCTTAATTTATTCCTATACTTATTTACTACATATTTAAATAAATATTTTTTGATTCGCCATGACGGGACTTTCAGTGTTACCGGCTCCCCGCCTATTATACCTGTATTTAAGGGTAATATTTTGAAACTTTTAAAATTCTTTGTAGGTACTAAAATATACGTGATGTTGGAAGGGGGGGGGTTAGTGTTAAATTTCACTACGTATCACCAAGGGGGAGGGGGGCTTCAAAATGCTAAAAAAAATATCACGTGATTAATGGACGGCCCCAAACTCTGTCCTAATCTGTATTCTAAATATCAGTATGTAATTCATTATGTTTATTTAAAAACATGCATTAATAATGGTCTTGTCTTAAATAAAATTCATCGCGCCTTAATTTTCAAACAAAGCCCTTTTTTGTCTAAATATATCAATTTAAACACAGAATTGAGAAAACAAGCTTCAACATCTTTTCAGCAAGACCTTTTTAAGTTGATGAATAATTCAGTCTTTGGAAAAACATTGGAAGACAGTGAAAAAAGAGTCGATGTACGCTTAGTTAATAAATGGTGTGATAAATCTAACAAGACAAAAAAGTTCATGTCAGCAGACAAATTAATAGCGAGACCTAATTTTCACAGCGCTACCATTTTTTCCAATAATTTAGTTGCGGTTCAAATGAAACCTGAAAGGGTTATCCTGGATAAGCCAATTTATATTGGCTTTACTGTTTTAGAACTTTCCAAAAGTCATATGTATCAATTCCATTATTCTTTCATAAAACCTTACTATGGAAATAATATACAACTTTGCTACACTGATACTGATAGCTTTGTTTATTATATTGAAACAAAAGATTTTTATCATGATTTAAAAGATCACTTTTTAAGCTTCTTTGATACCAGTAACTATAGTTCTGACAATATGTTTGATCTGCCTTTAAAAAACAAAAAAGTACCTGGCTTATTTAAAGACGAATTAGGGGGTGTAATTATGACAGAATTCGTAGGTCTTAGGTCTAAGTTATACTGCATAAAAACGGAATCCGCATTTATCAAAAAAGCAAAAGGTGTGAAAAAAATTGTAGTAAGAGACTTAACTTTAGATGATTATAAATCAGTTTTGCTTCAGGACAAAATATTGAGAAAACAAAATATTTTGTTTAGATGCATTAAGCATGAGATTTTTACTCAGACT
>JAYEAL010000631.1:0-100063 GCA_036419045.1 Scirpophaga incertulas | reverse complement strand
CCGTTTGGTAGTGTCTCTACATCGAACAGAGCCGGCGCTGGATCCGGGTAATCTTGACTCCAAACGACCGGAAGTAATAGCAGTACCACCCAGAATTTGTTGACCATATCCAGTAAAACCACGAGATTTATTAATAAAGAACTTAACGTCTTCTGGCCAATCGTTGCATCACCTTTTGTACACATAGATTCCATATCAAATTCAACATCACAACTGGCATAACTAACTGTGTAAATTGAACTATTCAAAAAGTTGGCATTCTCTGTGGCCGGATTAAGCGCGGGCGTCGCTAATATACCCAAATGTACTTGTGGCTGATTTCTGAATGACGCATGTTCTCCACTGTGCACGTGTACAAACGTATAACCTTCAACGCTTTGATAATAATTATGATCACACCTGTTTGTGTAGCTATAACCGGTATTATTTAAAGCTTGGTTCATTTCCAAACGACCTCTTTCATTGGCCACATTATTTATTTTTAAAACATGAGGAATTTGATGCTTATAAATGACATCTGTATAAGAAATATCAGTATCGAATCCATCCTTTTTATCATACATGGGTATAATAGCTTTTTTGGTTGGTTTTAAATAACCATTTTGAGGATTAAATGTATAATTAATAATCGCTTCACTCATACATTTGTTAGCTAAGCCAGTATGAAGTATTTTATCTAAACGGTAATTAATAAATGTATTAGGCCCATCTAACTTACTTTCATCTTTATTATATAATATTGCAGCATACCAATTCAAATGTCTTGGAATTTCTGATGCTCCAGCAATATCGTACATTGCCAAAAACTGTTCTTGTAACGTTTTATCTTTAACTTTAGTTGGTCTCATAGGCTCTGTACTGGCCGATTCCAAAGGACGGTTATCTATATATACCTTGTTATTTAGTCCAATACACCATTTTATTATAGGTACATATTCAGTAGTAGCTGTACCTGATAATGTTGTACCATGATCAAAAGCTGTTCTGGTACCCAACAAGTGAATGTCAGTACTTACTTTTTTTATTTTAGAATTCCATGGTAATGACTGCCATTCTTGTGGCGACAAATACCATGGTACCCAATCAACAGGATAATATAGAATAGAATATGTTTATTTAAATACATAGGGCATTGACATTAACATTATTCTTATATAAATTATTTACCTAAGATAGTGTTACCTGAACTAGGTTGAACCTGTGTTTCAGGTGAGAAAAATGCTTACATGCTAAAACACTGCTAATACACAATAAATCAATAATACAAATACAGAAGTTATGTTATGTTGAATCATCTTATTGTTAGTTATGCTTCATTATACAGATTTTTTGTTTGCATGAATATTATGCAATAAGAATATTAGAAATTACTTAATTACCTATTTACATATAACTAGTAGTTCTTCAGTCTGGTCATAGGACAAACTTTGTAAATGCTTATAACTAAGTTTTTTGCAATTAAAATAATTTAAGCTATAAAATCGAGTACTCTATTTAGCCTATTATAAATAAATGGTCCTAGAAATGAAAAATATCTATGTATAAAAGCATATTTTGTAAAGGTATTTGACTGGCAGACTATATCTCTCCGCCTTTTGTTAGTGATATTAGTATCATATGAAAGATTGCAATGTTGCTTTAATAATGTGTGCATAATGAAAAGCTGGCGGACAGTCAACACTTTGCATGATTCATATACGAGACGCGTAGGATAGTAAAAGGATTGAGAATGTGATATTTTTAAGATTGCGCGCTGACAAAGGGCGAAGTAAACTTGTTTGATAATATTCTCGTCAGCTATAGACCTAAGTTTTTTAAATACAAACATCAACTTACGCACTCTGATTACCAGATTCTCTATATGTGGTCGAAATGAAAGTGTTTCGTCAATGATAACACCGAGATATTTTATATGACTGGACTTTAGAATAATGGGACAATCGCAAGTGTTGACTGGTAGGTTATTATTACATTGATGTGCATATATTTGTGGAAACTGATTAATATGAGATTTTCGCAAGGTAAAATGGAGATATTTTGTTTTTTCAGCATTTAATGTTAGTAAATTAGAACGAAGCCAGGTATGTACAGCATTAAAACCTAGTTGTGCGTTATGAAACAACTCTGTGCTAGTTTGTGCGCTAAATACTAAGGCTGTGTCATCCGCGTAAGATATTATCTTGCCGTGCTTTAACTCGATATTTAGGAGGTCATTTATGTATACTAAGAATAGAGTCGATCCGAGTACGCTGCCTTGTGGAATTCCGTAGGATGTATTGTTTTGATAATGGCTACTAATGTTTCCGATTCTGACACATTGACAGCGCTCACTTAGGTAGTTTTCAAAAAGATTCAGTTGGGCACCCCTAATGCCCAAGCTTCTAATTTGCGCAAAAGTATGGGAATCGAAATTGTGTCAAAAGCTTTAGCCATATCGAGGAAAATTCCCAAAGTTTGCTCTCCTTGGCAAAGTTGTTTAGTTAAAAAGTCTGATAGCTCATGTACCGCATCTGCAGAAGATAATTTATTTCTGAAACCAAACTGACAAGAGGAAAGTAGTTTGAATTTTTCCAAATAGTCGACTAACCTTTTATTGATTATTTTTTCAAAGATTTTTGATATAGAAGGCAGTATCGATATCGGTCTGTAGTTTGTAATGAGATCCCTGTTCCCTGACTTATAGATAGGTATGACTACCGCTTTTTTTAAATATCTAGGAAAAACGCCTTTTAACATACAATTATTGAATATATATGTTAGAGGTCTGACAAATATATGCTGAAATCTCTTAAGGATTCTGTTGCTTATACCATCCCATCCAACTGCACTATTGTCTTTTAAACGGGAAATTATCTGACTTATTTCATGTTCGTCTGTATCCATCATGCCAAAGGTGTTTATTTGACGTGTTGTTTTTAAATGCGCCGACTGATAACTATTAGAGTTTTGTCGTGTTTTTTTCCAACGTTTATAAAAAAGTCGTTGGTATAGTTAACAGACAAAAGTGGAGAAGCCTTACTTAACAATAAATTCGACATTGGGTCTGATAGCTTTGCTGTGTATGTCAACTTTTTTATTTGACTCCATAATAACCTAGAATTGTTACCTGCTCTGCGCAACTCGTTTTTATCGTGGTTATCTTTTAATTTTCTTAATAAATTATTACAGTAATTTCTATATCTTTTGTAGGTAATCTGCAGGATCAAGTTAGCTGGATAACGTTTTGACTTTTGATGTAATTTATCCCTGTGTCTTATGCATTTCACAAGACCAGGTGTAATCCACGGTTTTAAATTAGAGTATTTTTTATTGATTGGCATTGAGATGGTATTATTTTTTAACACGCGCTGAATCGTATTAATTAAGAATGTAATAGATTCATCAGGGTCAGCAGTTTCATAAACTGGACTAAAGTCAATTCCGCACATGTCGTGATCAAGATGAGTCATGTTTGTTTTCAGTCTAACGCGATTATTATTTTGCTTAGGCAGCTCTAAATTTAAGGAAAGTAAAACAGCAAGATGATCAGTGATTGACGAGTTAGTCACAAGTGTATTACATGCTGATATGCATTTTACCATCATGTGATCTAGGCACGATCCGCTTTGATGAGTAGGTAAAGTGTGAGCGGGTAAAAGGCCGAAGTATGAGCATAGATTAAGATAATCATGCGTCCCTGCATCGGGAATATCAGCTTTAATATTTATGTTGAGGTCACCAGTTAATATATATTTTTGTAATTTGACAAGGTTTGCAAGATTTGATTTAGTGAGCTGAGAAAAGAATTTAGGGTTCTCTGTGCTGGGGATCTATAAATAGCAATTATGGCTGTGCTTTGAATAGTCTTTATAATTAAACAACTACTGTCTTGAAGGTCGGGTTCTTCCACTGTGACTTGTAATGACTGCTTGGCATAAACGACTACCCCATCACTCTGGTTATTATTTTTTGTACTAAAATATATATCGTAGCCTGGTAATTTCGGCAGAAGGCCAAGCCGTTTTAGTAACCAGCATTCTGTCAGAACCATAAGCTCACAATCAAACCGAAGTCTATGCAGAAAAACATTAAAATAATCGAAATTCTTGTATATACTTCGTATGTTTTGGGTTAGTAATGTGATTGAGTTTCGATAAACGGAGAGATACTTTCGACAATCTTCAACCTCGCATAATTTAGACTGCGATACAGATATACTATCAATTTCATTAATTAAATTTAAATCCATTAAACTAAATTACAGAACTCTAAAATAACAGTAAAGCGGTGACGCTCTTAGGCGCCCTCATAATTAATCGAGTTAATGTACCTTAATTCCGCATTTTTTTTCGCAGGGCATTCCGCATCTCCAGTCTTGTGATCACATGGTTTTTTGAACGTAAACACGTTGCGCATTTCGGGGATTCGCCTTTTTGGAACATTCCTGTATGGAATGTCCCTCTGTGTGAAATCTCTTATAGGACAAGACGTCCAGTTGATAAACACTCTCTCTTGAGAGATAAGAGCTGTTCTAATGTCTACTGTAACTTCTAGAATGTAATTGCAGCTGTGAGCATCTTTTTTTCCTGATTTGTGGCTAAGTTTAATAGAGGTCATAAATGTTTTGGCTGTCATGGTAGATAATTTATCGGCTAAATTTTGCTCAAAGATGCATTTAAGGACCTCATTATCCGCCATGGAAGTTGGAACTCCAAGAATTATGATACGGGGATTTCTTTTAGTTGGTTCGCCGACAGTAAGACCTGATGATGAGAGCTGTGAATTTTTTAACTTTTCTACATCCTCCTTGGTCTGCGTGCTAATAATAACTCCGCCATTCCTGGTTTTTCTGAGCCCTCGTACCTTAAGTTTCATTAATTCTGGATCAATAATTTTCTGGACCAGGGTTTTCGTGTCGTCGCTCGTTTTCGTGACATCAGACGGGTAAATGGCTACGGAATTAAGAGGGCTCGGCGCACAAAGTTGTTCACTCCCTTCTTCACTATTCCCGCAAAGGACTTATCTTCAGATTCTTGCTTGATGCTGGACTCTTTGATCGCATTTTTTATTTCCAAAAGACTCATAGCAAGGTCCTGTTTTTCTTTAAAGGTCTGGAGAGAGCTGTGTGTCTGGATGGCTTTTAGCTTCAAAGACTGATAATGCGTAGCCATTTGCGAAGCGCCATGGCCCACCTTTCGACACAGATTGCTTATTTTGAGTTTTTGGTCTGAATTAAGCTTTCCATCAGCGGATATTTGGCAAATTTCGTTCAAGAGGACTTCAATAGAACTCTTCCATCTTTGTAACTCAGCAGTTGATACTAGTTCTAGAGCATCTTGAGTTTCATCCTATTGATCCTGATGAATAGGCGTTGACGGGGGCGAGCGTTGAGTGATCCGACTCCGGTTAAAAGGGCTGTCCTCAGCCATAATAATAGTAAATTTTTACTTCATGTAGTAAGCATAATAGTTTATTCAATATAACGCTTAGTCACTTGTTCTTTGTATAAGGAGGTCACTAGATTTAATTATTGATTTACGCAATTGTTTTTATCTGAGGCACGTCTGTACACTTCGAGATGCAAACTGATTGACGATATATATATAAATATGCATATGGTGTTAACAATCTTGTAATAAAATCTCCTTCTAATTTCGTATGAGCATAACCATACGTATATTTGTACCACTTCTTTGAAAATGATATATGCATTGTCTTCAATCAAGGATTTGGCACTATCTTTGCGATACCCATTGACGCTGAAGTAACTGTACCTCCTCCGGGTCCTCGGCTACTGGATCCCAATTCGCTGGTGTCCATAGGCTCTGCCTCACCACCAGTCTGAGCGACCTGCGTGGCAGCAGGCATTTCAAGGACATTATTTTGTATATCTGCCATATTACTAAGCTCACTATTATTAAACCAATCGTCAGGAAAAAGATCTTCCACGTTGAAATCGTCAAGCCTATCTGCAGATTGATCGTTGGATGGTCCGGCTTCTCCGTGGGGCTCGGGATTGGCGGTATGGGGTCGACTTTGCTCTTGTCTCCACTGACGATCAAACTGTGATTTAACAAGTCGACCAGCATTACTTGAACGCCAATGATGATAACCTTGATATATTGCTTTTTCGTTAGGTGATAATCTTCTCCATGCAGCTGAATATGCTTTTTGTAGAGCAGCGTATCTGCGCTGCCCGTTACTGGCGGCATGACTACACATATGCACATACGTGCTTTATATATACTTATTGGATGACGTCATACAATAAAAACTGAAAATCGCTGTAACAGTCCACCGTAAAGGTTATTTTATAACTTGAAATTGAAATTTGTTATTTAACAATTTCTTTTACGTCACAACAGCCGCTACAACTAACGAACATATATTAACTGATTATACAATCAAACTAACGGCGCGAAGCGCCATGTTAATGTTTATGATATCTGATACCTATATCTTGAGCATTGTCAGGAACAATATACGCAATTAAGTTGTCACACTTCGCTTCGTCAGCTGAGATGGTTACTAACACCTCACCCAGTGGTTTTATGTGTGACCCTCCGAAGCCCTTAATGACACTTCTACTCGATACAGCGTTACTAACTAAACCTAATTTTATTGATTCCGATTCTGTAATCGTAATACATGAACTTCCAAAATCAATGAAAGCTTGACATTTGTGGTTGTTAACTTTTACAGGCATATAATATTTTGTGCTAAAGTCACCTGCATCAGTAATAACGCGTATAGTTTGCGTGTTCGTCGTATTGTTTGAGTTCGTGTTACGATTTTTCAGCTTTAAGCATTCGTCTTTAATATAACCTATTTTACCACAATAGGAACATTTCCGCATTTTTAAATAACAATTATTCTCGTTGTGTCCCTTTTTAGTACAAAATGTGCAAATCAGTATGGATGCCTTGTCACGCTTTCTGTACGTACAGCGTGAAGCAGTATGACCGCGTCTCTTACAAGTGTGACATATTATTTTTTGGTAATTGTTAGTACCACTGTAGCGCGAAACTTGAGAATAAGCAATATTGGTGTTTATGGAAGACAAATAATTTAATAACGAGTTCGGATCGCGGCAACCCGCAGATATCGCTCCGATCTCTATGAGTTCATTACCGATAGTGCCGATTATGGCTTCCGTAATTAGAGACGGGGAAATACCGCAAGCATTACCTAAAGCTAATTTATCATAATAAAATTGCAAATAATCAACATCTGATTTTTACTTTTGTGGGAGGGAAAGGCGGTTAGTAATTTAGCTTTAAAATCAGCCCATGACATATTAATGTCTTACAAAGGATATTGTTTTTTGCTGATTCCGCGCAGTTGATGATGACTTGTCCAACAAGCAGACAAGGTCGACACGTGTTTCGTCTCTCAGCGAGACATCTTCAGGATCTGTTGCCCGCTCGGTGACTCACGAGCGGCTGGCTTTGAGCCAGCCAACACATAAAGTATTTTTTTGGGAACTTTTTTATCTAGTACGTAATATAAATTTTTCAAAAAATTATAAACTTCACTTTTAACAATATGTTGATGTAACAATAAATTTTCTAAAACAGATAAACTATTCGGTATATCATAATAATATTCTCCAACACTATTCCATGGAGCCACATAAATAAGTTTATTCATGGATATATTACGCGTTTTTAAAAATATTTCGCGATATGACATATCTACGTAGTTTTGATTTATATTGTGAAAACAACTTAATAATAACTGCTTATTCTTAGGCATATAACGAAAAGGACCTTGTCTCCAATGGCCAGTATATATAATGTTTTTAGTTGGAGTTATAATAAAACTCTCTAGCCACTTTTCCAACCTGTTATTGGCCTTTTTTCCACATTTACCTTTTTTGTTTTCATCACTTGCTTGGTTACTGCTTTGCGAAGTTTCATGGCTAGATTGTAGACAGGGCATGTCTTCGAAGAGAGTACTGTCAACGACGAAAAAGTTCTTTTCCTCCAATATTCCGTCTTGTTTAATTTCACGCATTCTTTGAATGGGTATAGTTCTAGCTTCATAAGCATCTGCCCAGATTCGCCCGGCGTGGACATAGAAATATATTGATCTGTGTCCTTTATCAAGATATTCTGTGAGATTTTGCCAGTATTTGATACTAAGCAATGAGCTTGGGCTAGATTTCCTACCATAGAGGCGAAGTCCTCGTCGTTCAGTCCACCCTCCGAATCGCTTGTCCTCTCCTCGTCTTGACTCTTGTCTTCCGTGCTCGATATGCGCCGATTTTTTGTTATTTTTCTTGACTTCATCGTTGGTTTCACTTGAATATTTAATTCCGTCTCCGATTCGTCCTCTACACTGACTTGACTGTTGTGAAACAAATCGCCTGCTTGATATTCCGGATCGCTTTCGCTCGAGTATCTCCGCTTCCTCGAGGCACACTTCTCCCTCTGGAACTGTACACGCCTGAGAGTTTTCCCATCTTTTGTAGTCTTGTTCGTTGCATCCCTCAGTTGTGTATTCTCGGAGCCTTTGGACATGGACGCACCTGCAAGTCGATCCGGAATACGCGCAGTCGTGGATAACGTGGAGATGTTCTTCGTGTTTCGCGATAATAAAGATGTTGATTGCTCCTCGTCCGTAATCTCCGCTTTTGTTTGTTTTTGACGAACTTCTAGTTCCATTGCACATGCCGAGTACAGGCTGAATAATGAATTTTCGAAATCGGCTTCCCAATCCATCATTTGGTATTTCCCATACATCGTGAATAATCCGACGTTTGAGTACCAGTCCTTGAAATGCGCGTAGGAACAATGCATCAAGTCCTTCTTTCCTTCTTTTAGCCAAATTATGAATTCTTTCATTATTTTCTGTATTGCACTTCCGAATTTGTATAGTTTCACATTCTTGTCTTCCATTGCTTGACGCTGAATCGCAGTTAGCCATGGTTTCATAATTCGTAGAGTTATATCGCTTTGCCACAAACTTTCTAACCATATTGTGAAAGGATGTGTCTGAATCGCTTTCACTTTCGCTAATTTGCTCGACTTCTTCCCAAGACCTTTTTTTCCATCTCGATGTTGAACACAACTTGCGTGTTCATCGAATCGTCCATTATTTCCTCCGCTGGATTTTGGCTGTCCACAATCGTTACACAGTTTTGGTTTTCTGGTAACGAAACGGGTGATGTCTCCCTGCTTTGATTCATTCTTGAAAATTAGGAACTCCTTTAACGACTCAATTGTGAGATGTGTACTTGACTAAGCCAAGGCACTGAATGAGATAAACTTCACCGTAAAGGAGTATTTATAACTTGAAATTGAAATTTGTTATTTAACAATTTCTTTTACAGTCACAACAGCCGCTTACCGCGGCCTGAATAAAATAACAAAAAAGGAGCGATATCCCCTACCACTTATCCAAGATCAACTTGACCGATTGTCTGCGCAACGTGTATACTCTTGTCTCGATGTTTTGTCAGCATACTATTGCATACAGATCGAAGAGGACAGTAAACAGTACACAGCGTTTGTTACGCCCGACGGGCACTACCAATACACGAGAATGAGCTTCGGACTTGTTAATGCTCCTTCTGTCTTTCAGCGTGCGATAGACGACATACTAGGCCCATTAAAATTTGAGTGTGCGACAGCATATCTTGATGATATTCTGATTTATGCGGAAAATCACTCTGATGCCTTGGACAGACTGAGACGCGTGTTGGAAAAGATACGAGCTGCTAACATGAAACTTAGAATTGATAAATGTTCCTTTTTAGTCCCACGTATAGAGTACTTGGGCCATGAAGTCTGTAATGGTGAGGTTAAGCCCTCAGAACATAAAATCAATGCTGTGCGTGATTTTCCTACACCGACTAATGTTCATCAGTGCAGACAGTTTATGGGGCTAGCCAGTTACTTTAGGAAATGTGTACGTGGTTTTGCAGAAATCGCGCGACCTATTGCGCGACCTATTGCAGGATGCGCGGTGCGCGGTTGCTGTGCCACAACGTGTTGTATTACGTTCCGTACTCAAAAATTCATTTTAATAGTAAAAGAAGTTCTTTTCTAACAGTATTTTACATTAGTATCTTCATCAAGGAATTACCTGTGTGTTGATGTATAAATCTGTGCCCTGTGTGCTGTGGAATATAAAGAAATCCGATGACCGATGATGCTCAATGACTGAGCACTTTCACTTTTCAATTGCCTAAATAGCAAGCAATTGGAAGCATTATTTCGGCAATTCGTTCAATCGCTGACCGGCGTTGTGGCGAAAGTCTCGCATACCAATCGCACGCGCACTGAGTTCTAATCCTACCAACGACAATATTTTTTTTTTCCACAAAAACATTTTTTTTTTCTTACTATATTTATTATTCAAAGATCCTAAAGAATAATTCGATAGTTTGAGAATATCCGAAGTTATTTCCTCGCTCCAGCGAAACATTTCAAAGATATTTAACATCCTCACCAAACTAAGAACTTGTAAATTGAGGCATACAAAGATTAAACTGTCGAAATGGAAAACAAAAATTTTACACTACGCATCAAAGAGAATACTGCATCTCGAAATTTTTATGAGTCCTTTTCAGAAGGGGAATGTGAAAATTCATTCATATCCAAATCACCTACCACACAATTAAACCGGAGCTGCCCAGAAAGAGACACGTATACAAGCGACAGAATACTGGAACTAGAAGAGAAAATATCAGCTCTAGAAGACAAGCTTCAAATTGCCGACAGTGAAATCGCAAACTTATTGACAGAAAATAGAAAACTGATTAAACTAAATAAAAGCTGTGAATCGAAAATTAAAAAATTGACAAGTGTGTGCATATCCACGCCTCAGAATAAAGCCGCAAGAAAGAAAAGAACGAGTTTAAATAGAACTAGACTAGATTTCTCTTGTACAGAAGAGAATGAAATAATAAAAGAAAATATCGAACCTCCGCAAGCTAACAGAAATCAGAATACTAATACATCATCAATAGATGCCCCTGCACAAAAAAACATTAAGAACCGACTATGTATTCTTAGTACACTAAAAGGGCAAAACATACCAAAAGTCGTTCAACATTGTGGCATTGACACCAATTACTCTTATTGTCATTATCTAACTACAAACGGAGGGCTGGCTGAACTGTTGGGCAATGCTACTAGTGAAATAAACGACTTTAATAAGAGTGATTACTGCATAGTTTGGATTGGTGAAGCTGATTTTACAACAACTAAAGATTACACTCAACTATTATACACAATTAGATCTTTCTCTCAACAAATGCATCATACAAATTTAATTATTGTGGCCCCAACGTACATATGTGGCGCAGTAATCTTTAATTGCAGAGTAGAAATATTCAATAACCTTCTCAACCTTGATGTACAGACTCATAAATACGCGTACCTGATTGACTCAAACCGACCACTATCCTATGACATGTTCTCTCCACATACAGGCAAGATCAATGGAAGAGGTATGTTTTGCATATTTAAGGAAATAAGAAACTGAAATAGACCAAAGTGAATCTAGTTTTTTTCGTTTGTGACTACGTAAAAGTATTCCATCAAAATATATGTGGTTTACTCAATAAATCAGATCTGTTATCTCTTAGTTTGGAAGAGCTTGACGAAGATTGCCACAACCCGAATGTATTATGCTTAACAGAACACTTCATGCTAGAAGATGATAAGAGTAATCTATTTATATCCAACTACAAATTAGCAATGATGTACTCAAGAGCCAATCGAAGGGGCGGATCCTGTATTCTTGTTCGAAATTGCCTGGAATAATGTCTTGATGTTTCAAAATTTTGCGTAAGCTGTATTTTTGAATGTTGCGCGGTAGAACTTATACCTCTTAATATTATAGTTTTATGTTTATACAGACCACCTAATTCCGACTTCGAGTTGTTTTTAGAGAAACTTTCAAAAACACTGGATTACATTAGTCATTGGAAAGATAAAAAAATCATTGTTTGTGGGGACTTCAACGTAAATATTCTGAACTAGCTTTTGCCCGCGACTTCGTCCGCGTGGAATAGTGACTTCCGGCAGATTTTTGGTTTTTCCCACATAGTTCCCGTTCTTGCGGGATTTTCGGAATGGTCGAGTTTCCGCAGATTTTTAGTATTATTATGTTGATACAACTTAAACAAATATTTCGACCAAATTTGGTACCATAAAAACGGTCATTGTGACTAAACCTTAAAAGATAGACATATGCCGTCGCGGACTTTTTTTTAGATCATGTATAGAGGAATAATTCTTTCATACATATTTTTGTGTATCTTGAACCGTTTTCGCAGCGCACGCAAAGAAAGCCTTCAAAAATGAATAATTTTCCCCGTTTTTTACACATTTACCGCTCTGTCTTTGCTCCTATTGGTCATAGCGTAATGTTATTTAGCCTATAGCCTTCCTCGATAAATGGACTATCCAACAAAAAAAGAATTATTCAAATCGCACCAGTAGTTTCGGAGATTAGCGCGTTCAAACAAACAAACAAACAAACAAACAAACAAACTCTTCAGCTTTATATATTAGTATAGATAAGAATAGAATGTGCTTAGATTTTGAAAACTTGCTTCATAGCTATAATCTTACATTACAAATAACTAAACCTACACGGATTAGCAGTCAAACATGTATAGATAATTTTGCGACTTATATCCGACGCTGCAAGTCTGATGTGTTAGATCTTAATTTATCTGATCACACAGCACAATTACTCAAAGTTCCGACGAATGGTAAATGTACTCTTAGTTTCTGGCGTGTTCGAAAGCGAGATATGAGCAAGGAGAAACAATATTATTTACTACGTGTACAATAAAGTGTATAAATAAATAAACTTAACACAAAAAAGCCAAAACAATTTTGCAATTCAGACAGCTAAAAATAAATCCAAGGCTATGTGGTCTGTTATTAACCACAAAAAAAATAATTACCCGCGAGATGTAATAAATAAAGTTCAAATAAATGACAGAACTCTGACAGATCCAAGTGATATAGCCAATGCATTCAATGATTACTATATTGACCAAGTTAACGCTACTTCAAAATTGACATTGCAAAAAAATAAAATTGAATCCAAATCCAAATCAAATTCGAATTCAATTTTCATGACACCGACAAATCCTATAGACATTCAAAAAATTATTGCCTCCTTAAAAAACACAAACACCGTGGGCTACGATGACATATCTACAAAAGTTATTAAAAATTGTGTCAAATACCTAGCATCTCCCATAGCTCACATTGTGAATTTGGCTTTAAGCCAAGGAGTTTTCCCAAGTGCACTTAAAATATCAGTCATTAAACCGGTTCACAAAAAAGGTGATGTACACGATATAAAAAATCATAGACCTATTGCCCGCATACCCATCATAGCAAAAATCTTTGAAAGAGTAATATATACTAGAGTCTATTCATTTTTGGAAAAAAATAATGTATTTTATGAGCAACAGTATGGTTTTCGCCAACAAATGTCTACAAACATGGCAATCTATGATCTCCTGAGCATGGTAACAGACTCAATGGACAAAAGGCAGCACATCCGCGCTATATTCATGGATATGTCAAAGGCCTTTGACTATGTTGACCACAATATACTTCTACAGAAGCTATACCATTATGGAATACGGGGCGTTGCATATAATTTATTTCAATCATACCTGAGCGATAGAAAACAAAAAACTGCTGTCAGAAGCATAGATAAAAGAAAGCATTTTGAAAACGAGTATTTATCTCAATATAGAAATGTTACCTACGGCGTTCCTCAGGGAACAATATTGGGACCACTCTTATCTTTAATCTACACTAATGACATGCCAAAATCAATTAAATATCCTAGTAAACTTTTTGCTGACGATTGTACAATTTTGATAAAATGTGATAACGTTTTGACATATGAAAGTGAAATAAAATTGACATTGAATAACATAATTAAATGGCTTGACAATAATAATCTGAATATTAATATAGATAAAACTAAATTAATGCATTTCCGTCAGTACACTCAAGCACCAAATGTCATAATACGTTACGGGGATGTGGTTCTGGTTTGCCGGCCTATTCTAGCGTTATTCAACCCAGAATATAGTACAAAAATTCACACGGACGCCTCTAAAATTGGGTTAGGAGGGATCTTATTACAACAACAACCTAATGGCGCCTGGAAGCCAGTTGCTTATGCCAGCAGACAGACCTCAGCTGCTGAACAAAAGTATCACAATTTTGAGCTTGAAACTATGGCAATTGATCGCCAGGTGGTGGTTGGAGGTTCAAGGTTTCGACTTTGATGTCGAATATCGTGCTGGAACAGCTATGAGTCACGTTGATGCGCTGAGTCGTAACCCTGTTGGTGCTGTAATGCGATGTGTCAAACAAGATCTTATTGAGAACCTGCAACAAGATGACGACTCGTTGCGTACAATAATTAGCCAGTTGAATGATGAACTGTCCAAAGACAATTTGAAAGACTTAGCCATGAATTATATAATTGAAAACGGTATTCTCTTTAGGAAGGTGAAAGGAGAGAATAGACTTGTTGTGCCAAAACACTCGCGCTGGTCACTCGTACAGACACTCCATGACAACAATGGTCATATCAATTTCAATAAAACATATGATGCCATTAAGGCCAAATATTGGTTTCGTGATATGCGTCGTTCATACATAAATACGTCCGAGGCTGTATTCCATGCCAGTATGCCAAAAGACCTACGTCGTCCCATGGCCTATTGCACCCAATAAATAAGGGTCGCTGTGCCTTTCCACACAATCCAGTGGATCACCTTGGTCCGTATCTGTAGAAAGTCCATCTGGGGTTTACATATTTTTTTTTTTTTTTATTTTATTATTATTTTTTTTTTTTATTTGCTACTCCACAGACTCGTAGTCCATGCCCTTTATAATTCTTAATTAAATATTTTTTACAATTCTCTTAATTAACATGTACTCATTTTTTTTTTTTTTTTTTTTTTTATTTTTTTTTTTTTTTTACGCAGCTAACAATATAAATACAATATACTCATTTAAACTTACGCTATACCTATATATTAACATACATATACACATGCATACTTAATAATGATTAAAAAATAAAAACAAAATACAAACATTAACTTTATATTAACTTAAATAAAACTAGAATTAGAGGTACGAAAAACAATTGGCACCTAGATCGCTGCATTATTTTGGTCTTGAACGACATTTGCCAATTGTAGTTTCTGATCTCTTCATCAGTTGCTAAGCATGACGGGGTTATGAGTCGTTTGATGGCGTCGTCCTCCTTTCGGTCCCCGCAATAATAGATGAAGGACTCCGTGTGTCTAGATATAGCCACTACAGCATGAGGGACACTATCGTGGACCGGGTTTTTCGGTTCTCTGCCCCTCAGCACAATTACTCTACGGTGCGTCAGCCCCTGAGCCTCATGTATCGTTAGCAATTTGGAATTTTCTCCGGTACCATACCCTTTCATTTCGTATTCCTCCTTTTCCTCCTGGGTGAAGGTCAAGAATAGAGTCTCTGAGTTAGTTCTTTTAGACTCTGCTTCTGATGCCATGGTGCTCGTCAGGGACCTCAGTTCCTTCCTAGACGTGTGTATGCCTTCGTATATCTCCTTTAACGCATACACTACATCCATCGGGCAACGGTGTGTGCAGAGAATGGTTTCTGTGACTGTCGTTACGGCAGCTGGGTTACTGTATTGCATCTGAAATAGGTGATCTCTGTCGATAAAGGATCTGGTTAGTATCACTCATTAAAACCAGCTCTCTTGCCCCGGTCAACCTACTTGCCATGATTATGGATCCAAAATGGACCATCAAAGCCTCGTCCACCAGTAGGCGCTTTGCTTTCTTTGCTCCGTTTATAAGCACCGAGGCAATAGTTTTTACTTTTCCCTTCGCGACAGCACCTAGACGACCCATCATCTCCCCACCTAGTTCTTTGCCGTAGCAACAGTGCTAGTAAGGATCGTGTCTTCCTAGTGTAGTTGGAAGTTTTTAAGGAGCCAGGTGGTCTTTCCGCATCCGGGTACCCCATCTATCCAGCGTATTTTTAACCTTTCCCAAGGTTCTGAGGACCAGGTTCCCGTCACCAACTCGGAGGTCTCTAGAATTCTATCCTCCAGCAGAAAACGGGTGCATCTGGCGACTACGACAATTGGGTCGTCAACTGGGGTGTAGAATGCGGGGGCTCCCCTCTCTAGAGTTCGTTTACGATCCTCGAGAACCATTCCCGACGTCCCACTGTAAGCTGCCATGTGCTGGTGAGTCCTCACACTGGCGTTGCCCGCCACTACAGTCCCGGTGTCATTATTATATTATTAAATTACTGCCTTCGCCATATCCAGGCGTACACGAAGAAGAATGCGCGCATCGTTTTGGAAGGCTTCCAATATTTCTTTACAGACCGTGTGCTTTATCTGCAACGACGCACGCAATGCCTCCATGTACTCCAGATAGGCGTTGATCAGTTTGTCCGCGTCCCGGTTTTCTTTTATGCGTATTGGCGGTCGTAGCTTCCCCATATCTTCAAGTGTGGCTGTTTTTCGTGTGAGGGGCATCCCGACTGAAGGCGCATTTTTTCCCTGGGTGTGTCTCGATGCGGCGATTTGGGACACGATGCGCCCAGAGCAGTGCAGAGTGTCCTTACTAGGTGTTCCGATGGGGATCTGTGTAAAGGAAGGCATCTACTGGTACTTCCTGCTTGCACTGCTTCCTCATGTCGTCTTTGCACTCTAGCTGAGCCGCTCTCCGCTTGGCCCTGGCGTGGGGTTTGCTCTTTGTTTTTTAGCAGGAAGTCGAGATTTTGACCTCGTCCTTCATACAGAATAATTTCGTGCCTGTGAGCGGCCCTCGCGATAAGAGTGTACTCTGCTACCTCGCCTCTCTCAAGGTCCGCCCTCATGACATCAACGCTAATCACTCTTGGGCTTCCCTTCAGTTTTCCCAGTAATTCCCCTGCCTTGGTGAACGGCGATTTGTTGTCCATGTCCCTAGTCAAGAGAAGAATGGACTTGTTTCTGACCCGCACAATCCTGCATTTATGACCGGCTAGAACACTTCCGGCATTGCCTCATAAGTCTTTTTTTTTATGGTGGCTCTAGTGGTGCTGCCTTTTTAACAGAACTGCCAAGCCTGGTGAAATGGCTATATGTTTTCTAGGTCCAGTTATACAGAAACTAATACCTAACCTTTCTCTGCCACTGTCCATGAACAGCGCCACTCCTCTTGCTTTAATACCAGGGGTACCCCCCTCTCCACCACTCAACCAGTTCTCTTGTGCTACCTCTTTGAGGAAATTGGTACTTGCCTTGATTGTATCATTTGTGGGTTCAACCTTTCTCCCGGTGCTGGTGGTGTACAATTTTTATTGAGGCGAATGACCGTCTCCATTACTTTCTCAATAAATTGAATGATTGCCATCTTTGATTTTTTGTCTACTAGCAAAGTGTGGATGTTGTCTTTTCGATACCGTTTCTTGTATCTTCTGATATAGGTTATGGCGATCACTGCCAAATCTGGGACAGTCTAATATCACGTGCCACACAGACTCAGACTCCGTTGCATCGCATTCACAGCTTGGGCTATTCTTTATTCTAAATCTGTGCAGATATTCCGCAAGACCACCGTGCCCTGTAAAAAGCTTGTACTAGAAGTGGGGAAAGTTTTTCTCTTCTGACCCAGCTGTAGGCCTTTTTCTGGTCTGGGAAGAAACACTTCGTTGTAGCTCCGGTGGTGGAGGTTTCGTATCGGTCCTGCCATATACGTACCGATTCCTCTCTAATTTTTGATTTGACATATGACTCAGGGACATCTCCGTAGTCCGGTAACTCTTTTTCCGCTAGTGCTGCCATCTTTGCCAGTTCGTCTGCTCTCTCATTTCCCGCGATCCCCACGTGCGCCCTCAACCAAAACAGAGCTATACTCCCACCTCTGTTTCTGATTTCCCTTATGTCTTCATGTATCCTCCGCACCAGCTGGTGATCCGCATTAGGGTTTGTGATGATGTCCAAGGAGGACCTGGAGTCGCTAAATATAGTTGCCGCTTGCACTTCCTCCTCTCGGATCATCTTTATTGCTCTGTGCAGAGCATACAGTTCTGACTGAAACACAGAGCATGCAGGATCAAGAGTGAATGTATAGTTTGCGAACTCTTTAGCGTCAATCCAGCAAGAGATGGCAGCACCTACTTTTCCGTCGATTTTGCTACCATCTGTGTATATCTGATAGTTGGTGATGTTATGTTTTTTGACAGTCGATGGCAGGTTTACATATTTGCCTTAATCGATTCTTTCACCAAATTCATATGGATCGGATCGAGGCAGTGCGCGACACAAGTTGTGCGAATGCACTGAAAACCTTGGACCAGTTTATCAAGACCGAACGGGTCTATCTAGTAGAATTATCAGTGACAGAGGCAAAGCATTTGATTGTCACGAGTTTAAGAAATATTGTATAGAGCGCCAAATCAAACACGTGATGAACGCCGTAGCTAGTCCAAGGGCAAATGGCCAAATTGAACGTTACAATCGCACGATACTTGATGCACTTGTGACTTATGTGGGCGATGATTAGAACAATTGGGAGATGTACTTACCAAAGGTTCAGTTGGGATTAAACTCCAATGTTAACAACACGACAGGGCACTCACCTATGGAATTATATATGGCTTTCGGCCGCGAGTGCCGGAGATATCCTGTTACCTGCGAGGACAGGACTTTAAGTGAAATTCGAGAGACTGCTGTTACTCGAACAAAAGTTTTAGCTGAACGGGCCTAAAGCTGCATTCGATCAAAAGAGACGCTCTGAAATCTCCTTTAAGGTGGGGACAGCTGGTTTTAGCTCGACGTAAGGTTTTTAGAGAAGGGATTAAGGAGTGGTAAACTGGTGCAACGGTACGATGGACCATTTACCATCGTCAAGGTCCTCCCACACGACCGCTATATTATTAAGAGTGCTGATAAACGTAAGCGTACATACGAAAATATTTTAGCACGGGATAAGTTAAAACCTTTCCGTGTTAATTCTGAAACTGACCAAAGCTCAGATTAAGAACTGATTTTTGGAATAAGCATTATAATTATCTACGATCGGTTTAAGGCTTATATCTAACCTATGTGAAAGAAACTACATGTGACTGGTATTATTTCATTGAGTACATTATGATGATAGGTAAATCTTGTGCTCTAGTCTTAAGAGACTATAAATGATACTGCTAGTTGTGATTATGATGTTTTGTTCGTTTGACTTTTGTTACCAATATTTACGATTGATAGCGAGAAATTGAGCTGGTTGGTTGATAACGTGTTGTCCTAATGGTTGCGGAGATGGATGAGTACGTGCTTTTTTTAAGACATTAAGGATTTCAAAATTGTTTGTCTATTTCTGTTGAATTGTTGTTGTCTCGAGAACAGTTCTTCTTTCGCAGTGGTGTTCTATTGTTATTAGTTAGTTGTGAATTCTGAGCTGTAGTAGACAATGTTATATCCTGAGTAGAAAAATCCGATGATGTATTTGCATCCTGAGTAGAATTAGGCGACGATAGATTACCGCTCGTTTCTCGTTTCTGCATTAAAGGAATTAGAAAAAGCATTGAATCGAAATGAATATATTTCTTTTTCTTTGAAGGGGCAGCTTGTCCAGATTTGCCTTGTTGTGCTGTCAATTCTTTAGCGAAACAATCTTTCATGTTTTTCCATTTTTTTTGTATGGAGTTCCCTCAAACCAAATAAACAAAATGAAAATCTTGTTCACAGATACCTTGCTACGGGAAATAGTATAAAGTCGTTGTATTTTGAATACCTGATTGGCGCTACGACTATCAGTGAAATTATCCATCATACGTGCAAGCAGTTGTGGTTATATCTGCAGCCTACTTATTTGAAAGAAATGACAAAAGAAGACTGGTTAAACATAGCACGAGAGTTTTTCATACAAACACACTTTCCAAATTGTGTTGGCGCGCTTGACGGCAAGCACATAAGAATCGAAAGACCTGATTATACCGGCTCAGAGTCATTTAATTACAAGAAGTTTTATTCAATTATTCTGCTTGCTGTTGCCGATGCTAACTATAGCTTCGTAGCTATTGACGTGGTGTCACCGTAGAGCCTGGTGACCTCCGGCTAGCTCCCGGATTCCCGACTCTCAGTGTAAGGGGTGTAGGTAGGTCCCCCGAGCCAAAAGGGTGGCGGGCGCATTGCATCGCCTGCTGCCCAATCTCGGTGGACCGAGGGATGGAGTTCGCCGCCTGTACGAGGGCGTCGTGCGATCCGTGGCCATGTATGGGGCTCCCGTGTGGTCGCAAGACTGCGCGAGGTCCCCCCGCTGCAGAGCTCTGCTACGGAGCCTGCAGCGGATAATGGCCATACGGATCGTGCGAGGCTACCGTACAATCTCGTACGAGGCGGCGACAGTTCTGGGACGCTCCCCCCCATTCGACATCCTGGCCGACATGTACGCGGCGACGTATGCGTCGCGGCGTGTCGGCCGGGAGGGCGATGGGGGGAGCGCCCTGGAACCCGCGCACGAAGTGCCTAAGCGGGAGTGGCACCGACGGATTGTGGCGGCCTGGCGTGCGCAGCTCGAATTACGGATCTGCGCGCGCCAGCGGGCCGTCGGTGCCGTACTCCCGCACCTCGAAGCTTGGCTCCACGGGAAGGAGGAGGTCACCTACGATTGACTCAGATACTCACCGCGCACGGCTGCTTCCGGTGAGTATCTGTGTCGAATAGGACGGGAGGGATCGACACATTGTCACCACTGCGCATCCGACCTCGACTCGGCCCAGCATACGCTGGCGGAGTGCCCCGCGTGGGCCTCCGAACGCCGATCTTGGTCGCAGAGATCGGCGAGATCTGTCTCCGCAGCATTGATTTCGGCAATGCTGGCGGACGAGGGAGGTTGGAGGGCTGTGGCCTCCTTCTGTGAGGCAGTGATGCTCCAGAAGGAGGCCGCCGAGCGGGGTCGGGAGATGGCCGATCCCGCTCGAAGAAGGCGGCGCCGGGCTCGGTAGCACAGCTGCGGCGCCGCCGCCGCGGGTCGCCGGCGGGCGCGAGTAAGTCGCGACTGCTACGGCGACCCCGGGATGGACCACGCCCCTTCCGTGGCCGGGGGCGTCGTCGGTGGAGGAGACCGGGGAGGTAGTAAGCCTCCCCCGAGGAGGGCTCCCCTGTGTCGACGGGGGACGGAGGCTGGGGTTCCCGGAAGAAGCTTTCTGTTCCCGGGGCTCCCTACAAGCCTGAGGAAGGCCATCCCTCAGGTTTTTAGTGGGTAGGCCTCCCCCTTCTGGGGAGGAGAGCCCCACATAACCCCGGCTCGCCACAGCCGGGTATGCAATTTAAAAAAGGGGGTGTAGGTAGGAAAAATGACTTACGGTTTAGTAATGTTTGTATTCCAACTTCACAATTAATTATTTCATATATAAATTCAAAAAAATGTTCAAAAGTTCTTATTTCGATACTCGAATATTATAAAATTTTGCTTGAAAATTATAAATTTTGGTATTGTGCATATATCATATCTCTGGACAATCAAAAAATAATGAATTTCCAGGAACACTGTCAAAGCGTGACATGTCAGTTTTTGAATTTTGGTTTGAGTCATGGAGTAATAAAGAAATAGGCCGAAAATCTTAAGGTTGGACAGCGTTCCTGTTACAGTGGGTGCCTACGGATCCAATAGTGACGCCAGCGTATTCCGAAATTCAAATTTTGGTAAAAGACTTTTAACAAACCAATTGGATTTACCACCATGCTCAGTACTACCAAATGATAATGAAGGATCTGAAATGCCATTTGTATTTGTCGAAGATGAAGCTTTTCCACTTTTAAAGTAAAGATTTATAACTACCGACTTTCGTGTGCCAGAAAAACAGTTGAATGTACATTTGGCATTATGGCCAATAAATGGCGAATTTTTCACAGGCCTTTAGATACAAAACTTGAACTTTGCGATTACATAGTCAAAGAGTGCCGCATATTGCACAACTTCGTACAAAAATACGATGGCAAAGAGTTACCAGAAAATTTGGGCCGATGTGAGCAATCGGAACTAAGAAGCTTGCACCCAACTCGACTTCGTCCTAGTAGTGACGTCATGCAAACTCGAAATTTATTTGCCGACTACTTTATAATCTCAATCTTGTGACGTCCGGGTGCTTAGGGGCAAAGAAACACCCGTTCATCACAAAAATAAATTAATGAGATAAATTAGGGTGTGGGTAGATAAGCCCGCTTAATTTGCTTTCCCGCTTTCGGCACTTCCCTGTATGCTCTCCACTCCAGGTGAGTTCTGCTGCCAGCCAGGTAACCAGATCCGTTTCTTATGTGGGTTGTGGCGCATACAGGAACAGGTGTTTTCGGGTGAGGCAGCACCCAAGCCGTTGCCGCAGTCTGACACCGTATTCGTACTTGCGCCTCTTTTTAAAGGTGTTCCATGAACCCTGAAATCCACCAGTTCGGCAAATTGAGCACGGTTCTCCAAAAATCTGCTAGGTATCACCACGAAGAAGCATAAATAACAGAGAACTACCGACTGTAGTGGTGAAGTGGCTTATAGAATTTCGAAGGAATTTCTATAATAATAATTGGTAATTAATATGAAAAATCAACCAAATCAATCAATATTGAAAAAAACAAAAGAATAATATTTACCAAATAAGTTTAGATTAATGTAAAGTTAAACAAATTCTAATAGTTATCGGCAGTTAATGTTTTTAAACCAAATAGGGCGGTATATTAAAAAAACTGTAATACGTTACATTTCAATAAGCATATAAAATTGCAAATAAACTAATTGATACTTTACTATAAGCGCATCACAAGCAAGCTGTAATTAAAACATAAGAATAAAAGTATATAAAGCACCATAACACAAAATAATCCGCACTAAGATATAGTTAGATATTTTCTAGTCAACACTTACCCATTAACGGGCAAACACCCAAAACAAAGTGTATAAATTTTATTATTTTAATTAAACACAAACTTTTCTTGAAGTTTCTCGCTTCAGAAACTTATATAAAATCTTACTATAATATTTATTTTGGCAAGCTAACGTCGTGAAGTCGTAAATGATGTTACGAGACGTGCGCGCCAAAATAATTGTGTGTCTCTAATGAGAAAGACTTCCAAAAAAGGACATGGGCAACACCCGGCAGAATACCGGTCGTCCACGTCACAGCTTCGAGTCCAAGAAACGAGTCACAAAACAAAGACAGCAGGCATATTATCGCAATGCATTGGTATAGTGTAATGATGTTTTGCTTTTGACTTTTAAATTCAGAGGTATAAGTGGTCTCTGTCAATTTACGTGACTAACCAATAATTTTGTAAACGAGTAAAGGTGGTTGTTGTTTTTGATTATTTCATATTAGGTTTCATTAGCTATAAAATAGGATTATGTTTAAGGTAATTGTGAATTATTCATACTAATATTTAACTTTATGTAACTACAACGTTACAATCTGGTGCCTTAAATTGGCAGTACGATGCTATTAACTAACTTTTTATAATAAAATTAAGCACAACACATACCTTTGTTTTTCTTTTCTGCCTCGGACAAGCTAGTCCAATTTCTGCACACATTTTGATACACCTGCTGCCAAAGCCGGCCTTTAATATTTCTGTCTCTGTATTGATTTAACGATTTGTCATATAATGCCGGTCTTTTTTCCACTTCAATGATAATGTTTTTTTATGAAATGTCGTAGTCTACATTCGATGTTTCTGAGTCGGACGACATGACTTAACCTCTGCAAAAACGTCTAACCTCCGCACTCGCACAGTCGAGACTGAGTAAAAACCGAATGCGATTAACCGCCGTGCGTGCGCCACAATACTGTTCTTATGGGACACAAAAAAACCGCGCGTTTTCGAACCGCGGTTAAAACGTAATAAGTTGCGTTTTTTAAAATCAGTCACTGAAAAATGTCACTAATGCGTGCGCTTGTATAGAAAGCTGTTACATTTTTTTGCGATTTCAGACCTGCGGTTAAACGCGGGCGTTTTATCGTAGTGCGTGCTAAGTCTAACGCTAAGTGGCATTTGTCCAGGCCCTCAGTAACGCCAAAAAAGTCAAGAACATACCATTTGACCAAAACATAAAAACAATCGAAATCGGTTTATCTTTTCAGAAGCTACAGAACACACAGACATGTTAAACTTATGTGGTTTTTCAGTCAGTGTTAAAAATAATTTTGTTTGTACCTAGGTACTCAAATATACTGTGTATTTGTACTTAATAGAGTAAATAAAAAATAAGTAGAATGTCATTGGGTACTTACGATATTTTTATTCTTATGATCTTTATTTTTCGGATTCCATAAGCAGTTTTCAGCTTGATAGAGCTCTATGAAGCGAAAAGTTTCTTCATTGCTCATAGTTGCCATTATCGTATGTCGATATCAACAAATTCTCATACGTAAAAAATACGTCCACGCAGAGTGGGCGCTCGCTGCAAACTGAACGTGTCGCCAACGTGTGGACGCTACGGCCATCACTGTGCCACAATCCCGCCATAACCCTTTGATCTGCGTAGAAAAACCGACACCACACGGATCTTGCGCCAATGCGTGGTCCAATAGTCCAATACCTACAAATAGATCATCAACCTCCCGTTCTACACAATGGCCAACATACGTATTGGCCAATACATTCGCCAAAATGTTGGCTAACGTGTAGAGGAGCCATCACAAGGAAGCGCTCGTGTACAATCCGACCAAATAGCGTGGTTACATTTGCAACGTGAAGTTGCGACTATAGCCCCGTCCTCCTCATACAAATTCGCAGTGGGCGGAGAGAACTAGAGGAGCAGAGAAAACTACTGAAACATCTTAAACTAATAGTATTATAAAAAACGTCCATTTTCAAAATTTGAGTTGTGCATACAATAACTAGGTACATAATAATTATTACAATAATTAGTGAAAACAATGTAAATCGTCGTGGCACAAAAACTAATAATTAAAATTAAAGTACATAATAATCCCGCAGCGGTGCATACAGCACAAAAAGTTTATTTTTTCTACAAATACCCAAATCTACAATGAGTGAACAATCCGTGGACATTGAAACGTTGAAAGTCCAACGATCTGTACTAAAAGGCAAGCTAACTAGACTAAACAACTATGTTTTGAGTATTGTCGATGACGGCACTACCAAAAAGACACAGGAAATTCGTATTCGTAATAATGAAGTCAAGAGTTTGTTGGACAAATTTGATGAAATTCAACTTCAAATTGAACTACAAGATGCTCAGTCCGAGCGAAGTTGGAGAACTTGTTTTCTGCTTCCGATCAATAAAAGCCGCCAGCAGAAAACCGTGAGAGCAAAGACTGCGAGTCACAGGGCTTCGTAGCATCCAAATCGCATAACAAAACATGTGTCAACTTGCCAAGACTCGATTTATCTAAGTTTAACGGGAGCCTACGTGAATGACCCGCATTCCGAAACTTACTACACTATATAGCGTTCTACACTACAGTATATAGCGTTGATCTACCACCAGTAGCAAAACCACCGGCGAAGCAGCAGGATTGCTAACTTCCCTAATGATCAGTGATGAAAATTACAACAAAGCGTTAGACATTTTAGCAAAAAGGTATGAAAACAAAACTCTTATTGTTAACTATCATCTTAAATCTGTGATCAACTTTTCTATTATTAATAAATATAACCTCAAGGATTTTCTTCTTCAGTTACAGCAAAGTTTAGACTCTTTAAGTTCAATAAATTTGCCCGTTGATCAATGGGATGTGTTGCTTGTATACTCGTATATAATATCCCAAAAGCTTGACAATTCATTACGTGCTGCATGGGAGATAAATCGAAAGGAAAACACTCTTGCAACATTATCAGAGCTGTTAGTTTTTCTTAACTCGTGCAGAACTGCATTTGAATTAATAAATGACCAATTACGCAGCGACAGAGTGAATGTGAAAGTCTCTCATGCAACTGTTGATCATCTCATTATGTCATGTATTCTTTGTCAAAATAATCATATTTTACGTAAGTGTTCAAAATATTTACAACTGTCTGTACCAAATCGTATTGATCTCATTAAGTCTAAGTCATTATGTTATAATTGTTTACAGCCATATAGTTTTCAACACAAGTGTTCAAAGCAGAAATGCTTGAAATTCTCGGGTAGACATCATACATCTATACATTTGGAGAAAACTCAACCTCAAGTTAGCTTAACTTAGAAACATCTACTTCCATCTACACAATCTTTGCCATGCTTATCTACATCTAAGACTGTACCTAATGATTTTATATATACACAGTGTAATAAAACTCATATTTTGGATAATAATCAATCTACACAAAACTTAAATGCTACTAACACACTTGCTTCACCTTCAACTGTATTGGTATCAAACACAAATAAGAATGTGGTTCTACTTTCCACAGCCGTCATTCGCATCCAAAATTCATCACAACAATGGGTCAATGCACGCGCACTACTGGATGCTGGGAGTGAAATCAGCATCATTACACATCGACTTGCATCACAACTTCAATTATTATCTCTAAACAACAATCATACTTTTGAAATTCAAGGAGTAGGCAACAGCTGCAAACAAACTCTAGGTAGTGTAAATACTAATATTTCATCTCGCTTAAACAACTACAGTGCTAATCTATCTTTTATGATTATGGAGAATATAACTGTTCCTCTACCACACACATACATCTCCACACATTCATGGCAGATTCCCACCTAGTTAGTATCATCACTTGCTGATCCTACATTTTTCATACTGAGTATAATTGATCTTCTTATTGGTGCTGAACTGTTTTATACAACCATTTGGGTAAGTGTGGAACAGAATAATAATTGTTATTTTAGCTGCTTTTAAATTTTGTGTGATGGTTTATATCTGTAGTTTCGAATATATACAGGGTGTCCCAAGAAATAGTGTCAAGCGTAAGTCCAGAGTTAGAGCACGAAAGTTGACGCAAAAATAAAAGTTCTTCGAACTTAGAAAGTTTTATGGAAGAAATGAGGGAGCTAATAGTAAAATCTACCGAGCAAACCAATATAAAATTTTCGTCGTTACAGTCCACCATAAATGAAATTTTAACACAAAATAAAGAATTAAAACATTCGATTGATTTTATCTCTAAAAAGTATGACGAAATGAAGATCAAAACTGACTCTCTTGAAAAACAAAGAAAAGAAGATCGTTTGTATATAAATCAGTTAGAATCGAAGGTCGAGACCCTAGAGCAAATTATTCTCTCGTCAAAGCTCGAATTAAAAAACATCCCCATTGAGTCGACAGCAAGCAAAGAAAATTTGTGCGAAATCGTGATTAAGGCCACCAATGTCCTAGAAGTACCACTCCATCAACATGAAATAAAAGACATATTTCGTATCAAGAATAAAAGTGGTTTCGGCACAATAACGGTTGACCTCGACCGCTTTGAAGAAAGAAAAATTCATTAAAAATGCACGCAGGTTTAACATAAGGAATAGTACGAACAAATTGAATTCCTCTCACCTCTCTCTGGCTGGTCCACAGATACCTATTTTTGTTTCGGACCATTTATCGCAGAGAGCGAGGCGCTTGAATTACTTGGCCCGAACTTTCGCGCAGGAGCATGGATTTAGGTTTTGTTGGACTTCAAACGGACGGACGTACCTGCGCAAAAATGAGGGTGAACGACATATAAGGGTAGACTCTGAATCGGATTTATCTACTCTGAAGAAGGAAATGTGACTAAACATAAAGATGTGCTGGTTAGTGATACGAGCGTTCCTATTTTATGGTCCCTATGGCTTATTAACATACATTTTATTACTTTTTTATGTACTCTGGAAACAGAAAATCTTTCAAAGTATATATATAAATTATTACATATATTACATTGCATTGCATTTATATATTGTCTATATATATTATCATAGTATAAAATATGAATTTTTTTTAAATAGATTTACACCACATTTCTCATTATGTACACTTAAAACTCAAACAGTGATTTTGTATACATTTCTTCAGATCACAAAATTAAAGTTTATATTTATTTCATGTCAACTGTGTGTTTGTGACAGTGGATTTATTATGTATTATAATGGAAGCACAAGATAAAATTTTACTAGATATCGATAATTTTTCTGTGGCATCCTCTTACATTGGCAACACTAAAATGTAATGATCTAGTTTCAAACTCGGAGAAATCTTTAAATATTATCACACAAAACATAAGAAGTGTTTATAAAAATCTAGATAGTTTCATAGCACACATTTCGCAGTTATCTTTTGAACCGGATTTAATAATTCTCACGGAATCTAGATTGGATGTAAATAAACCTGTACCGGGACTTCCGGGCTATAAATGTCATTTTTCCAAGAAATTGTTAAATCAAAATGATGGATTGACTATATATTCGAAACACACTATTGATTGCATAATCACTGAACCAGAGCCACAGGGTGCTAATTTTCTAGTAATAAAAATTAAACCAGATATAGTCATATTAGCTATATATAGATCTCCCTCCTTTTACCACATAGATAACTTTTTGGATTCCCTTGGAAAAATTATTCAACAGACAAACTCTAAGAATATTTTTATGATTGGCGATATGAATATTGATATCAAAATATGTAATATTGATAGAAACAGCAGCTCTTATTTGGATCTTACATCCAGTCTGGGTTTCCTACCGGGACATACATATCCCACCAGACAAGGAAATTGCTTGGATCATGTTATGGTGAAGTCTGTCTTAAGTACAAAAATTATAGTCATGGATAGTACCGTCACAGATCACGGTTCAATATTAGTTAATTTGACTCTTGATTCTCCTCGTAAAACTGAAAAAAATTATATTGATAAAATTGATTATAAAAATGCTATTAGATCGATAGAGTCGATCGTTTATCTCGGAAACTTGCAACCCAGAAACGGCGGCGAATAGATTTGTTGATATACTGTCATCTGCGATAGTGACAAATACTAAAAAAGTCCACTTACCGAGATCTAAACGAACTTTAAAACCATGGCTCACGCCTGGTTTGCTCAAGTGTATTCGCCACCGAGACAAACTTCACCAGAAACTTAAAAAAGATCCAAATAATGAGATCCTAAATATTTCATACAAACGTTACAGAAACTTTTGCAATTCTCTGTTGAATAAATTAAAACGACAACATGAAAAAGTTCTTCTAAAGAGTGCTAAAAATCCTAAAGAGACATGGGCTGCTATAAATTCTATCTCAGGTAGGAAAAATAAATCTAACTTTGCAAAAGAGTTACTAAAGGAAAATCCTCTAGATTCTGTCGAGAAAGTCAACCATTACTTTGCAAATATAGGTAGGGTTCTTGCTGATAGGATAACAAATAGAAAGGGACAGCACGTGAGTAATAGTACATCAAATCAGCTACTAAATTCATTTGTGCTCATCTCACCAGATGAAGCTGAAGTAGAGTCCATTCTATTAGGTCTTAAAAATAATTGTGCCATAGGCTGGGATTGTATACCTGCTGTCTTCCTTAAAATGATTAAGGGTATTATTTTGTCGCCTTTAACCTTACTTTTTAAGGTATGCTTTGAAAGTGGATGCTTTCCCAAAGCTTTTAAAAGATCAGTCATTACTCCAGTATACAAGAGTGGGGCTCGAGACGTTGTGGAAAACTACAGACCAATCTCTGTGCTTCCATCCCTATCAAAAATAATAGAAAGATTACTTAACAACCGTCTAGTAAAATATTTGCAAAAGTATGATATATTATCTCACATGCAATTTGGCTTTAGGCCCGGAGTTAGCACAGAAGATGCTGTGAGCAGTTTGGTAAATCATGTCGCAGATAAACTAGAACTTAAACACAAATGTATTGGTGTCTTTCTAGATTTGGCTAAAGCTTTCGACACCGTCCGATTCCAATTCTTGTTAACAAATTGGATAAAATTGGTCTTCGAAACTCAGCTCTCTCTATCATGAAAAGTTTTTTAACAGATCGGGTACAAAGAGTCAAAATAAATAACTTTATGAGTCCTGATGCTAGTGTAATCTTCGGCATTCCACAGGGAAGCATACTCGGTCCAAGCCTCTTCTTAATCTATATCAATGATCTTTGTCGAATGAATCTGATAAATGGCAAATTGTTTACTTATGCCGATGATACTGCAATTATCTTCCATGGAGAGACGTGGACCGAGGTGCAAGACGTGGCTGAAAAGGGAATCTCAAGTGTGGTTGAATGGTTGGATGGGAATCTGCTCACTCTTAATATTTCAAAATCCACTTTCTTATAATTTCGCATTACAAGCACCCGGGACCTCGTAGATATCAACCTACGAGTTCATTCATGTGATCAAGGACAAACACAATGCTCATGTCTCGGTATTACTAAATCAAACTCAGTAAGATATCTTGGAGTTTTGTTAGATGACAAACTAAAATGGCTTCCTCACATTGAGCTCATGTCATCACGACTGCGAGTTTTAATTTGGACGTTCAAAAATCTCAGACACGCCGCTGATTTCGAAATGTTGCGTACTATATATTTGGTGTTAGCGCAATCGATTATTGGATATTGCATTAATGTGTGGGGGGCTGCACATAAGATTTTCTGATAAAGCTTGAAAGGACTCAAAGGTGTTTGCTGAAAACCATGATATTTAAATCGTACAGATTCCCAACAAAATTGCTCTACGACAAATGTAAGGTGTTGACAGTGAGGCAACTGTTCATCTTGAATGTTATTATAAAGCTACACTCTCATACATCATATAATCCTGAAGTTTGCCGTAACAAACGTAAAATACCAAATGTTTTAGCAAATCCTTCATGCCGTACTAGCTTTGCCAGACACCAACAAACATATATTTCTAGAATGCTTTACAACAGACTAAACAGACATTTAAATTTTTATCCCACAACTAAACATGAGTGTAAAATAAAGGTGAGAGATTATTTAATACCTCTTGACTATAAAAAGACTGAAGAATTGATAATTTAATCTCAGAAAGTTAAAAATAATTAGAAAGAAATGTGTACATAAACAACATTTTAATTATATGTTATGATAAGTCTAGATAGAAATAATAATACATAAGAAATATTAATATGTATTTATGCATATATATGTATCACAATGTATATATAAATATATGTAACTAAATTATCTTTAAATATGTATATGGGTATGTATGTGTAGGTACCTATTTAATTGCTCCTTAATTGATATTATAATTTATACAAAAAAAAAAATGTTTTAATACTAGGTACTACCATAGTGTCATATACATTAGTGAAAACTGGTGGCTTTCATAGAAAATAGAATTTGTGTTTGTAGGTATTTTTGCTGTGTAAAATTTTCTCGTGTGTATTTCAGCTTATTATATATGCGACATTTTGGGAGAGGCCGCTGACCTCTAAGACACAGACTCGTCTAGTTTAGGGGTCAGAGACTTCAAAAAAATTTTGTGATATTGTGGAAATAAACAGTTATTATTATTATTATTATATATTTACCTCTTGGAGTACCCGAATCACCGCCCATAGTTAATGTCCGCGATTGTCGAAAATCCTTTTCCGTTCGTGCTGCAAGCTTGTGGAATAGTTTGCCCGCTTCCATTCGTGAGAGACCATCCTTACAAATCTTTCAATGTCTTCTGAAAGAGTACTATCTGTCTAATTAATTGTATTTACATTATATAATTATTATATAATATATATGTATGTATGTATGTGTGTATATCTTTTATTTTGTGTAAGTATGTATTTGTATATATATGCTTAATGATGTGTACATTTGAATAGGTTAAACACTTAATTACCCCTGCAATTTTAACGTCTTGCACCACTATTTGGGTTGCTGGAAGAGATCGCTTTTAGAGATAAGTCGCCCTTGTACAGTATAAATAATATAATTTTCATTTTTTTATTGTACAATAAAGTATTATATATATGGGAACATTTTCCCCTACGAGATACAAATCGACGAAATGCACCAAGAAACGACTCTGATGTCATATCACCAACTAGCTCGAGATGGATAGCTTTTGTAGCCATACATATGAATACAGCGATGTAAGCTTTGGATTTCCTTGCCCCACGACTCCTTGACATTAACACGTACAGCGGACCTGCGAAGTCGACACCGCTATGCTGGAATGCTCTTGCTGGTGTCGTTCGACATTTTGGTAAATCTCCCATGAGTTGCGACTTGACAAGACTCTTCTGTTTAATACAAATTACACATTTGCCTGTAAACGATTTCACTGACATTTTTGCTTGTATGATCCAGTATCTCGATCTTAAATATGCCATTACTAACTGAGGGCCACCATGAAGTGTCTTTTTGTGTGCAGCTAACTAACACTAACAGCAGATACCATGACAATACAATTGTCAAATCAGTCCATGAAAATATATTTTTTGCAGGAATTCTCATGGCTTGCGCAACATGTTTCAATAGTTTAGACAGCAAAACTGCACCACATAACTCTAAACGAGGTAGTGAAACAGGCTTGACTGGGGACACTTTAGTTCTGGCTGCTTGTAAGGTTACAGTTACAGTTCCATCAGCATCAATCACTCGACAATAAATGACAGCAGCATAAGCCTTTTCAGAAGCATCACAGAAACCATGTAACTCTACTATTTGGTTGCCGTTTTTTGATGTTCTAATCCACCTTTCTATAGTTATATCTCTAACATTTTCTGAATCTTGTCTTATTTGTATCCAATTTTCTTTTAAATTATCTTCAATAACATCATCCCAATCATATTTTTGTAACCATAGTTTATGTATTAATATTTTGGCATTTTGGCATGGTGCCAGCCAACAAGCGGATCAAAAAGTTTTTGAACATCCGATAATATGGCTCGTTTGTAATTTTAGAAGGATATAGGTGGTAAGTTTAAATTGTAAATAAAATTATCGTTTGCTAAATTCCACAATAAATTGCTGGGAAATCATATCCTTCATCTTCAGCTAATTGTATTAAAGTTTTTAACTGCAAGGTACGGTGCTGGAGCTGTGCCGAATGTTACGGTGAGTAGACGATATTCTTTTAGCTTTGAATTAGGATTATCTCTCCACAAAAACCGCTGAAAATCAGTATGTTCATTTTTAACTAGTACCATTCTGTACATTTTTTTAGATCCGACACAAAACATACAGCGTGCATTCGCCATCTCAAGATAATGCTGCGAAGGTCTTCTTGTAGTACTGGACCAACCAACAAATTATCATTTAATGAAACACCGTTAGATCCTTTACAGGAAGCATCAAATACAACTCTGGTTGGCGTACTTTCGCTGTCTTCACGAAGAACTGCATGATGACACAGATAGACAGCTTTATTATCGACTTCCTGTTCAGGTATTGCCTCAGCGTGTTCCAGATTTATGTAGTTTTTATAACTTCGGTGTATTTTTCTTTTAATTGTGGTAGTCTGTGTAACCTTCTTTCTAGTTGTATAAATCTTTTTATTGCGATTTCTTTACTGTTTCCTTCTACTGATTTTGGTGTGTCTGTTTTGAATGGTAAGTTCACTATGTACCGCCCTTCTTCATTTCTTATGTGCGTTTTTTCATAAATTTCTTCACACTTTCTTTCTTCTTGTGTACGTTTTCTTGCATTATCTACGTCAAGTTCCCACATTGATTTTAGCATGCCATCTATGTTTATTTGATGATGCAGTACTAGTAATGATGGCTTTGATTTAGAAGATTGATCATCTGTCAGCTCACCAAACAAAATCCACCTAAAAGAGTTTTTTGGGCACAAGGAGATCCAGCAGGTCCCTTTTTTAATTCATGCTGTATAATTTTTGCATAATCTGTGACTCCCAATAACATATCTATTGGAGCAGATTCGTTGTAAATAGGATCTGCTAGCTGTAAGTCTTGCAAATGCGGCCAGTCTCTGGCAGTTATGGATTTTGATGGTAAGTTAGAAGTAACCCTTTTCGGTATTACATATGCTTCTACAGACAATGCAAAATCGGAATTGTACGTAGATTGTATCTGTAATTGAACAACACTATTAATTTTGGCCTTTGTAGAACTAACTCCGGTAATAATTCCCTTAGTAGACCTTTTCTTTAATTTCAGTAACTGTGTTGCTCGTTCACTAATTAAAGATGCTTGCGACCCTTGATCTATTAGCGCTCGTAGAATTGCAGTGTGACCATGATCACCAGTAACCTTCACCAAGGCAGTCGCTAATAGTGCAAATCCCTGATTTGTGTTGCAGTGTGACGTCATCATCGTATTGATTTGAACGTCACCCACTTCTTTATTTGTATAAGAATGTAATGAAGCTAATGCTCGACCGGTGCCCGGAAGGTGGCTGGAGTTTAGCAACATTAAAAATCCCCGAGACGGGGTTGTGTACCTAGGCCCCCTGACGGGGGATGAGTACCTACGGGTAATCCCTGACCAGGAGAATAAGGGAAACGTCTCACCAAGCTTATAAAGCACTGATTTATTACATAACACATAATAATTAACAGGTTGCTCTTGCCTTATCTTAGCACTAATAATACCACCACACTGAATGTATATCAAACACTAACGGATCCTTCACTGAAGGACGGGATAACGGAGGCGCACGAGCGTCGTCTGGATGGTTCGGATCGCGTCCTCTGGCGAACGCGGACTCCCCCGCACCGCCCGAGATGGCTTCCTCCCCTTTCCGCGGATACCGGCGAAGCACGTTCGGATGGCGTCCCTCTGGCGAACGCGGTCTCACCCCGCACCGCCCGAGGTAGCTTCCTCCCGTACCCCTGAGCTCCCCCTAGAGGGTCTAGCAAGTACCAGCTATTGGCGAACGAACGCGGACTAACCCCGCACCGCAAGCCTCGGCTGGCACCCTCGAAAGAGTGCTGGCGACTGGTCGTTGTAAGGCGTTATATAGCAGTCGCTCCCCACCATAGCGCCGTCAAACCGGTCTGAGCTGGATTTCTTGTGCGCGCTGCCTGATGAGCGGCGCGAGTCGCAGAGCGGGTGGCAGCCTAGCATAGCGGGTAGCGGGGCTCGTTACAAGAAGACTGTGGTTGTAAATTTGCGACATTAGCAGTTTCTACCGACTTTGATTCATGAAGTAGGGTGTGATAACGTTTGTTAGTCGTGTACTAGGTCCAAGGCCCTAATCAAGCTCTGGGTGCATCAACCATCTTATACATGACGTTTCCTGGGCTGATGTGTGCGAATACCCTGCCTTGCACCTGTAGACGGGTTTGTATTCGTTCAACCTCTCCGACATAAGTCGCACAACCTACAGTCATCTCCATTGCGGTTGTAGTTCCTTCAGTCGACCAACACTCTACCACTGGGACAATTCCAGTGTGTACATCCCCGGTATAGGTGTATTCGTCGTTTGGAACATCAACATCTCGCACGGATCCATCTGCCTGGCGTGTCTTCTTTCGAGTCGCTGGCTGCCGGACTCTTGTAAAACTCGCTGATAGTCGCGATGGCACGGTGTACATACTTGTGGTACACGATCTTGAACCGTAAGCATTCCAATCAAAGTTTACAAGGAAGCTTTTCGGTAATCTATTTCCGGCGCGCGTCAAAAGATTACTATATGCGTGGACATCTTGCATTAGACGCTCAGTACCGTAATCCAAAGGCCAGATCATCTCTGCGTTCTGCAATACAGGACCAACTCCTGGCTCATCAGTCCATCTAGCACCTGGGAGTGGGTTGACTGCGTAGAAAGCGCGTCTATGCACCTCCTGAGTCTGTGGATCTGATAGGTTAGTTAACACTTCGCTGATATTGGCTGGTGTTAAGTAAAGCGCCGCATCCTGGCCGTATGCTAAATCTTCCGTAGGAAAATAGCTATGGTATTCGGTCTCTGCCTGAACTACACCAATGGTCGAAAGTATTGCATGTGTGGTGATCGGCACTTGACTCACTGTTTGTAGTACCTGACGCTGTTCCTCGTTCATGACGAAGCGAGAAGACATAGGGAATGATTCCTCTAATGTCTGTGAATATCTACTGTAGTAAACTTTGAAGTAAATTAAAAATAATGTTACTCGGTAGTATTGATAGATAGTACAGATACTTACGATGATCTCGAAATTCCAGCTTGATATTAATCTGCTGTATTCCGCGACTGTTGCGAATCCTGCACCTCTCGTGGCTATTGGGAGTGGAATAGCTCTCTTCTGCGTCGAAACCTGCATTGACGTGAGTGACTTTTCAAGCTCAGCAGCATCAGTGTTAAACACGCCAAGTCGGCGCATCGCTGCTTCACGCTGTACAGCCATGAATTTTGCGTTAGCTGCATGGGTGAACTTCTCTGTCACTCGGGCTTTCGCTCCTCGTCCGCGTGGTCTTCGTGGTTTGCTTTCAACCTTTGGTGGATGGGCGAGCTGTTGCTCAAAAAAAAAAAAAAAAAAAAAAGGGTGTGATGACGTTTATGACATACTCGGCAGAACAGTGGTAATCTACATTTCACATGTGAAATAAATTAGTTCCCATAGTTAAGTAACTAACACATAACATTGTGATGATACCTGTCTCGTCATCGGTCAGTTTTTCAATTGAACCATCTTGAACTGTAATACTTTTTTTAGAGATTGCTCCTACTTTTATTAATTTTCTTCTGCCTTTGGTACACTCTGCCCAAACCTCCTAAAATAAAAATTTCCTTCTCAAGTATTCATTTGAAAATAACTTGGGTACTAAACTACAACTATTAAGTATTTTATTCTACACTGTTTATTGTTATACTCTACAACGCAATACTTTTCCGAATTTAAAAAACTTCATAAACTACAGAATAGGCTTAACTATTTACATTGTAAATTAGGCAAATGAATGATATGAACGAACTTAGATGATAAATTTAAATTTTCTTATTATATTTCCTAGATGTAAATAAATATATTAATTCCTGTAAATATTTTAAGATAGTAGATAGTGTTAGCTGCAGTAACGTAAATTTGATATCGTATCAAATTTACTTACTCATTACAGCTAACATTATCTTCCATGCGACTAAACATTTTAGTCATTTCAACAAAAAAATTGCATCACGCAACTAAACTCCTTAGTTAAAGTAACAATCCTAATTAGCAGCTACGACTAAACATATGTCGACTACCGCTAAGGCTTATTCGATAGAGTATCAAATTTACTTAGTTACTACAGCTAACATTATCTTCAATGCGACGAATCATTTTAGTCATTTCAACAAGAAAAATTGCATCACCCAACTAAACCCCTTGGTTAAAGTAACAATCCTAATTAGCAGCTACGGCTAAACATATGTCGACTACCGCTAAGGTTTATTCGATAGAGTATCAAATTTACTTAGTTACTGCAGCTAACATTTTCTTCAATGCGACGAATCATTTTAGTCATTTCAACAAGAAAAATTGCATCACGCAACTAAACCCGTTAGTTAAAGTAACAAATCTAATTAGCTGTTGCAGCTAAAGTGATTATACATCGCAACTAAAATGTTTAGTTGCACAAACAATTCTAATTCACATCGGCAGCTAAGATTATTATCAAACGTCACTAAGATAATTTGATATTGCATCAAACTGACTTAGTTGATATAGCTAATTCTATTTTATACGACGACGAATTCTTTTAGCTGTCGCAGCTAAAGCGATTACAACTTACAGCTAAAACTCTTAGTTGCAGTAACAAATCTAGTTTACAACTACAGCTAAGATCATTGTCAAATTCCGATAAAGTAATTCGATAGAGTATCAGACTGATTTAGTTGCTATAACTAATACTGTTTTTAATTGCTACGAATTACTTTAGCTGCCGTAACTAAAACTCTTAACTACAATAACAAACTTAATTCACCGCGACAGTTAAGATCATTGTCACTCGCTGCTCAAGTTATTTGATAGTGCATCAAATTAACTTAGTTGATAAAGCTAATACTACCTTCTATGGCGACGAATCATTTTAGCTGTCGCAGCTAAAATGATTGCACAGCGCAACTAAACCTCTTAGTTAAAGTAACAAACATAATTCACAGTTGCAGCTAAAATCGTTGTCGAATATCTCTAAGGCAATTCTAAAGAGTATCAAACTGACTTAGATACTACAGCTAATACTATTTTACATGGTTTCAAATTACTTTAGCCGTGAAGCAAAAGTAACTAACAGCTTCGGCTAATTTTTTTTGCAGCTATCATTAAATATAGCTAATAAAATTTGCTGATACTACTATTATAATTAGTAGCCACACCTAAATTTTGCTAAAATAATTAGCTGTCACTGCTAAATATGGGTTAAATAGTTAGCAGTGTCAACAAAATTTAGCTAATATAATTAGTTGCCACTCCTAAGTTTTCTACGATGTGGAGTTATTTCAGCAAAAAATATTTGCTATCACAGCTAAGTTTTGGTAGCAAAAAACACTTTGCTACGGTTGCAAAAAACTTGGCTGTCCGTATATTTCCGAAGGAATTTTGCTACCATACCTAAATTTTAGTAACCACAGCAAAGTTTTTTTTCCGTGCAATTGTGTGTCCTACCGACAAACAATTAAAACACAAATGTTTATTCTTGACGTAATTGTTTCTTTCTGCAACAGACATGTCTATGAATCGCTTACAGTGGCACAATGTATGATTATCGCAACTTTATGTTGCGATAAACATACACACGACATACACACGATTTTACTAGGGAGGCAGCTGTATGAAACGAACGTTGTTTTAAGTATTTCTCTTTTGATTTATCGGGCAATGTATGTGTGTTGTGTGTGGCTATGAGTTGGACTAACTCGAGAGTACGAAATTTGGATTCCAAAAAACGCTTTAAATCAGCCCAACTAGGAAGTTCATCCGACTTACCATTGAATGAAAAGTTTTCCCAATCTTTGAGTGACTCCTGGTCCAATTTCTGTACAATAAGAAATATAATTACAGGATCCCAGGAATCGGTATTTATCTGTAAGTTATTTAATGGAATGAATTAAATTAAAAAATTAATTATAAAGGAGGAATTTGATGAAGGCTTGTGTAAAGCACTTTGTTTCTGGGTCGAAATGCTCTTCTTCTACTATCAATAGTCTTCATCCTATAGGCATAAACAAGTTGCAAAATGTCATCGGAAGGCTCCGAGGAAGCATCCGGGTGAGCTTTTGCGACGTCCTTTATTATTTCTTTCGACAGAGCTTTTCTCTGGAACAAAAGACCATGTACAATGGTCCCTAATAAGCCATCTTGTTCTGTGTAGAAAGTTAAGTGTGCTTTTAGCCCTCCCAATTCAGTATTGACTTTTAAAGCACTGAAGATAGGCGCCGATCGTAATCGTTTGAACACCTCCTTATATCTAATCCGAGTCCAGCTTTTCTTCGAAAAGCGATGACACTCAATACCTTCAGCACCAATTTCCGGGGAAGGCCTAGGACACAATGGTTCATCTTCTTTTACTTCGGGCAAAAATTCTAATTCGGATATGCTGAAATTATTAATTGATTGACATTCAATATCCGGTGCCGTCCAGGTGTCCCTTTCCGACTCAGAGTCTGAAATCTCGCTTGGATAGTTTGGAGATTGCTCCCACTGTATCCGATACTACCTCGACTTCATCTTCATTACGCGACTCTTGTAAAGACTCTATTTTTTCCATCATCATAGAGAACATATCGTTCATCTTTTGCTCAAAATCAAATAGTCAAATCAAAAAATCAAATCAAATAGTCATATCTACTTCTTTTCCGGCTTGCACGAGCCGGCTCTGTATCATTGCCACGACCAGAAAGCAATCTGTCCGTTTCAGCCCTCGATGTCAAGTAGGGCTTTAAATGATCAATAGCTTGGTTGAATAATTCAGTCTGTGCTGCTGAACCTCTTATTCTGTTGGAAATTGCCGGCGGACTGATTATGAGAGCTCTTGTAAACCCCAATCTAACAACTTTATTTTCATATCTCGATATCCCTTTTCTGACAGATGAGTCACTTCTGGATCAAAAGCTTTTGCGATGGCTGTTGATGGGAGTGCAAAACGAAGCTTATTTAAGACCTGAGGGTCATATCTGTCACGCAATACTTTCCAATTCATCCAGCCCTCGGGCAAATGCTCTTGCGCAAGCAACTTTAGCAAATTATTTTAATAAATAATATTCAACTCACACATGCGAGAAACAGTACGCGCATCTGTCAACGGGCGGCGCCGGCGTGCCTGCCGTAGACAGCTGCGCGTAGGAGCGAGAGGCAATTGTACGGGCCAATGTCTGTACATTCCACGCGGTCAGCGCTTTACGCCATCGAGCGGTTTCATAATCAGTTCACCTACATCATTCGTAGCGTACACTCATATAGCATATAATATCGATATCAATTAATAAAAGTAGTGTTCAAACATTCACGTATCATTGGATCAAGACGGTACCCGTACATATTGTTCCTTCGAGCCGGATGGTACTTGATACAAAAATTATTTCAGGATACCTGGAAGAAATGGCGTAGTGAGTACCTTGATCAGTTAACAGCACGAAGCAAATAGAGGCAAACTCAAAATCAAATAAATATCAACGACATTGTTCTAGTCCATGACGATAATTTGCCAGCAGGCAATTGGCGTATGGGTAGAGTCAGTGAACTGCAACTAGGAGCAGACAGCATCGTTCGAGTTGTCACTCTAAAAACCAAAAACGGCTTCATGAAACGCCCTATAACAAAGTTGTCAATATTACCAGTAAACGCCGAAGATCATGAACAGAAAACATCGTCGCAACAACCGAAACAAAACACACAAATCAAGCAATCTCTATCATTTAACTTCGTCGCAATGGCACTGCTATTTTTCATGACATTGATTTGTAACGCATCATGCCCATATAGCTTATAGCTTTTTTTTTTTTTTTGTTCCCCTGAGGAAAATGCATTAAATTGCATACCCCGGCTGTGGCGAGCCGGCGGTTATGTGGGGCTCTCCTCCCCAGAAGGGGGAGGCCTACCCACTAAAAACCTCAGGGATGGCCTTCCTCAGGCGTGTAGGGAGCCCCCGGGAACATCAAGCCACTTCCGGGAACCCCCAGCCTCCGCTCCTCTGCCGAGAGGGGAGCCCTCCTCGGGGGAGGCTACTACCTCCCCCGGTCTCCTCCACCGACGATGCCCCCGGCCACGGAAGGGGCGAGCCACAGCCCTCCAACATATAGCTTATAGCTTATCTGAAATAAAAAGCAATCACATTTATTTCGACAAGGTTTCAGACATGAGATTAATCAGAGACGAATGGAAAATACTAGCATATTATGACACGAGTCCTTATCAACAAGGAATAATCAGTTTAAATAAATATAGATATCATATTTAGACAATCAATGTGTCAAATTAAACAGAGATATCCGATGCGACATACTCCTGCTGCATCTACGTCATGGTTATAATGAACTTGATCTCAATAATCGCACGCTGTCAAGTCAGCATACCCGGACGCGCTCCAAGCGCAGGCTCATTGATGGTGTCAGTTACATCGCCAACAGCCTATTCGGCGTGCTAGATCAACGATTCGCTGATCAATATGAGAAAGACATACAACATAAAAGAAAATCAAAACTATTATGGCATCATTATGGAAAAACTAGACATCAATTATAGAATCCGTATACGATCATCGCCAACAGCCTATTCGGCGTGCTAGATCAACGATTCGCTGATCAATATGAGATAAAATTCAAAAAATTCAAAAAATTCAAAAATTCTTTATTCAACATAGACCTTTGCAGGCACTTATTGACGTCAAACTCTACCACCAGTTCGGAAATTGGGAGGCCCTAGAGAAGAACTGGCAAGAAACTCTCAGGGTTTATTTTTTATCTCCTCTTTTTTAATCGTTATTTACAATTAGTCATTTATAAAAAAAAAAATAAACTTAAAGCTACAATAAAGCTAACATACATAAATAAAATTTTCGTATGTACATTTACATACACATTAAATGTCAAAAGGAAAAGACAAAAAATAATAAATAAATAATTATGTTGTTACCAAGCATGGCTTTTGGGATACCGCACCTAGCTCCATACAGTGTTATCGTTTAAATAATCACTTACTTTATAATGCTTTACTAATAAGTGTCTTTTTGATGTGATTTTTAAAGTTGTGCAAAGGCAACTCAATAATGCTTTGTGGAAGCTTATTAAACATTTTTATACATTTCCCCAAAAAGGAACAGCTAATCTTATGGAGCCTGTACATTGGAACGGCAAGTTTATTTTTATTTCTTGTATTTACATTATGTAAATCACTATTTTTATTGTATGAGTGGTAGTTTCTATATACATAAATTAAGTTGTCAAAAATATATTGACTGGCTAAAGTTAAAATATTAATTTCTTTGAACAATTCTCTAAGCGAATCTCTAGCCCGTAATTTGTAAATGTTACGAATCGCTCTTTTTTGTAGCACGAAGATGCTTTCAATATTGGCCGCTGATCCCCATAGCAATAGTCCATAGGACATAACACTATGAAAATAGCTAAAGTAGATTAATCTTGCCGTTTCAACGTTAGTTAATAGCCTAATCTTTTTTTTTACTGCGTACGCTGCAGAACTAAGTTTGTTTGCCAAGGCTTCAATATGTGGGTCCCATTGTAAACGTGAATCTAATGTAATACCTAAGAATTTTGTATTGTTTACTAAGTCAATGACATCACCATTTATATTTAAATGAGTATCAACCTGCCGAACATTCGGCAACGAAAATTTTATACATTTGGTTTTTCTTGAGTTTAATGATAAATTATTGATTTCAAACCAATACATGACTCTGGAGAGTGCACTATTCACATCGTCAAAACATGACTTTTGTCTGTCGACTTTGAATAACAAAGAAGTATCATCTGCAAATAAGACTGTCTCACATGAGTCTGTAACGTAATAAGGAAGGTCATTTATTGATATTGATCCCTGGGGCACACCCATCATAATAGGTGCGCTAGCAGACTCTGACCTATTTATGACCACTTTTTGTAGTCTGTCCGATAAATACGATTTAATAAGGCAGCCAGCTCCATCTGAGACACCATAATGTCTAAGTTTAGCTAAAAGCGTTTCATGACTCACACAGTCAAAAGCTTTTGAAAGATCGCAAAACACTCCAATCACATCCTGCTTGGCTTCCCAAGCATCAAAAATATGTTTGAGAAGTGCAGTTCCTGCATCAGTAGTGGATCTACCTTTGGTGAAACCAAACTGTTTTTCATGCAATAGCCTGTTAGTTCTTATGTGACCTAATAGCTGATTATAAACAATTTTCTCAAAAATTTTACTAAAAGCTGGTAATATAGAAATAGGTCTAAAATTTGAGGGGTCTTTTTTGTCGCCTGATTTGAAAAGGGGTATTAGTTTACTGTTTTTCATTAAATCAGGGAAGATACCCTCATCAACACAATTGTTAAAAAATTTGGGCTAATAGTGGGGCTAATTCATCTATGACAGACTGAATAATGTGAATTGAGATACCCCAGAGATCCTCCGTTTTCTTCTTGTTAAGAGAACGGAATGATTTTACAACTGTGATAGCATCAATATGGCTAAATTGGAAGAGTTTATTGCACTTATCCACACGTGACTCAAGTAGGGTGACTGCTATATCAGGAGATGAACTAAGACCACTTGTAGTTATCACAGGTATTTGAGCAAAATAATCGACAAATGCATTAGCAACTGCATCATCAGATTTAATTTCCTTATTATTATTTCCAAAGTAAAAGAGTTGCTAGAAGTTTGAACTTTTCCAGCTTCCTGATTTATTATATTCCACGTGGTCTTAACTTTATTTTTAGACAAATTTATTTTGTTTGATATGTATAAAGACTTGGCAGACAAACAAACTTTTTTAAAAGTTTTTGAGTATTGGCTTACATAATCAATGAAGGCAGGGTCAATAGAAGTTGATTTTAAAGCATAAAGTTCAAATAGCTTACGCCTGCTTTTATATATACCGGGTGTAGCCCAATCACAGAATTTCATTTTGTTTTTTAATTTTACAACTTTTTGTGGGAATATTTCTTTGCTTTCTTTTTAACTAAATTAAATAAGTTATTATATAGATAATTGGCATCTCCATTTGTCGCCGGCAAAGATGTGATTTGGACGTTATTTTCTTTTTAAATTTACATAACCTACCATTAGTTATAGGCCTACAAACTATTTCCACTTCAGAATTTACATGATGGTGCTCAATACAAGCTAACTGGCTACTATGGTCAGAGTTGATACAACTTATAATAGCATATTCATACACTTTGCAATTACAGAAGATATTGTCTAAGCAAGTAGCCGATGTGGGTGTTACTCTAGTTGGTTGATTAAATACATAATGCAAATCAAATGATTTAAATAAATTGATAAACTTGTTGGACAAAGGTGATAAATCTAAGATATTGATATTGAAATCGCCACATACAACTACATTCTTATTTTTTCTGCATACTAACTGTAAAACATCCTCCATTGTAGCTTCAAATTCTAGATAGTTTCCAGTTGGGGGTCTATATATACAAACTATTATAAGATCATCAAGTTCCACACACGATATTTCAATAATTCTTTCAATTGAAAGCGACACTACATCTTTACGTTCTTTGCAACGCAATATATTTTTTAATATAATTAGAGAACCACCTCTTATTGCATACTGTCTAGTAAATGAGCTTACAATGCTATAATTGTTATCAAATGTAATTGATTCATAGTTTTTCAGCCAATGCTCGGTAACACAATAATATGTCAATATTCACAAATTAAAAACAAATTAATTTCTAAATCTTTGCCAGGAAAGCCTTGTATGTTTTGATGGACAATTTTTAAGTAATTTGGCTTTCCTCTTGTCGTCAAACAGCCAGAGATAACCTCTGTTGTCTTACGATTCAATTTAAATTATTTGGAACATATTCCAAGGTCTTATTTTCTAAGTGTTGCTCAATAAAAGCATTGTCACTTAGCAAATTTACAGCCACGTTCTTGGCTGCAGTTATAAGGTAATATTTTAGCACTATAGCTAATCTATTTTTACAATATTTGGGCATACATATGCTGCCCTTTGTCAAAAAGAATTTATTACTAATACATGACAATTTGTTAATGTCAATTACATGTATTTTATCCATGTATTGAGCAAATTTATATAAACTACAGTTTAATTTAAATATTACATGATTTTTCTTTTTACTTTGATATTTACAATATGGGAATGTAAACATAGTAACACTATTAATGTTTAAGTTATTCAAAACAGCGTAGAACTGTTTAAGCGAATCCCCTTTCATACCTCTCACATTTCCAAGTAATACTGGGTGGCGCAAAAGTAAAGGCCTTATTTGGTTCAGCTATAACATTTTTTCTAAATGAGAAAACTAGATTTAGGTTTTTTTTAATGTATATTTTGTGCCATTAAATTTCGTACCATTAGGATTTAAAGATGATGTCTTTTAAATGGTGACCTCCAGAGTTGATACACATTTGAGCCCTATTTATGACATTTTGCATAACTTGCCGTAACACTTCCTGCGATATGTTCGTTATTTCTTGACGAATGTTTTCTTTTAGAGCTGCGAGAGTCTGTGGCTTGTTCACATACACCCGAGATTTCAAAAAACCCCAAAGAAAGAAGTCTGGACTGGTCAAATCGGGTGATCTTGCAGGCCAAGGCAAATCGCCAAAACGAGAGATAACTCGGCCTGGAAAAGCGTCCCTCACTAAGTCCATAGTGTCGCGCGCTGTGTGTGCCGTAGCGCCGTCTTGTTCAAACCAGATGTGCTCCAGCCCCAATTCGTCCAAACTGGGTATCAAAAACTCACGTAACATGGTTCTGTAGCGTTCTCCAGTGACAGTTATCGCATTGCCTCCAGCGTCTTCGAAAAAATAGGGTCCGATCACTCTGTCAACACAGATGCCACACCATACAGTAACTTTTAGTGGGTGTAGAGGTGTTTCTTGAATAATGCGCGGATTATCAGTGCCCCAGAACCGAGTATTCTGCTTATTGACATGCCCTGAGAGATGGAAATGCGCTTCGTCACTCATAACCAATTTGAAGGAAAATCATCCTCTTCAAGGTTGAGGTTTATGACGCGCTGGCAGTAATCTAGACGAGCTCGGTGGTCAGCAGGCAGCAGCTGATGAGTCATTTGAGTTTTATACGGGAACATCTTTAAGTCTTTCACCAAAATACGCTGCAGGGTCCGTCTGGAAATGCCCAATTGCGTGGCACGTCGCCTCGTTGATGTTTCTGGACACTCTTCCACATCTTCGCGCACAGCATTGATATTTTCAGCTGAACGGCCTGTTCTTGGTCTCCCAGACTTAGGTCTATCCAATGTTGAGCCAGTTGCTTCAAGGCGTGTGCCAAAGCGTCGAATTGTGCGACCAATCGGTGCCGGACGGTGGGGAAATCGTCGACGAAATTCACGTTGTGTTCTTATCACTGATGAATTATTCCGTAAGAACATTGACACAATTATTCCACGTTCTTGGGGAGTAAAACGGTCCATGTTTATTTTCAGTGTATTTTACATTTGTTCACTACACAATTTTCAACAACAGAATGACAGAAAATGTCATGTAAAAAAATAAAAGTATTTTCTTTAGTGCCAGTACTTTTGCGCCACCCAGTATAATGAGGTTGTCATTACTATTGAACTTATAGGTTTTTATTTTACTGACAATATAGTCAAAGTTAAAACTTGGCATACAATTATTTATAATTGGTTGCTCTAAGTGATTCATCAGAAAGTAACCTATGTCTTTTCCTATTTCATCACTAAACATTACATATCTTGATTCTAAAGGAATTTGCAATCCATTCTGAGCAGAGCATGAATAACGGGGTACATTGGCCAACAGTACCGGTTCGACTGCCCGAGGTGATGCCAAAACTTGCGACTGATTAGTACTAATGATACCTTTAGGCTTGTCGTCATGATGCTTGATACTTGGCCCTAAGTCAGCTTCCAGGTGGATAGAATCAATGGATTCTCGAGAAGTGACAAGTTTACAAGTCAACGAGTCGATGGTCATGTTCAGCTCATCAATCATCTTGTTTAGACTTTTGATATCCCTATCATACATGGCCCTGCTCTGTTTCAATTTACTATCAAGAATATCAAGTGTGTCTATTAAACTGGCCCGCTCTTTTCTCAGTGCTATATATAGATTTTAAATAGTTTTGTTTCTTAATTAGTTGTTCAGTTTTTTTTTATAAACTTGTTGATTTTAACATATTTTATCAATTTTCCTACTGCAGGGAACTTTGTGTACATACTTATTTTGTCCTAACTGTGAGTGGTATGCAAGGTTTTCACCCCCTGGAGATGAGGATATCGTGACAAGAATAGAGAAAGGGATGCTTGGGTGGTTTGGGCATGTGGAACGGATGGATGAAAGTAGACTAACCAAAATGATTTATGAAGCTGGAGTGAGTGGAGACACGGGACGAGGAAGACCTAGGCGAACATATTTCGAACAAATCGAAAGTGTCCTCGAAAAAGGCCAGGTCAGAAGTACCCGCAATCGTCGAGCATGTATGAGGAATGTTATGAAAGTAGATGAAGCGAAAGAGATATGTAAGGACCGTAGCAAGTGGAAGGACGTAATCTCTGCCTACCCCCGTGGGAAAAAGGCGTGAGTGTATGTATGTATGTATGTAAACAAGCTATTCACATGGTTTGTCTCCTGGATTTGTGTAAGTTTTTTCGAGATTGGATTTTGTAGATTTGCATCTCTTAGCTCACATTCAAGTTCAGCAATCCTATCCAAGGTTTTTTCGTAGGAGCTGTGACATTGATTAAGACTATCTAACTGTTCCTGTAATTGATCTCGCTCGTCAAGCACTTTTTGATATTTTGCGTCGATCAACCCTAACTGACCTTTAAGCTCAGTGTTTTTTCCTATTATTGACTTGATTTCGTCTTCACTTTCATCCCTTTCTTGCACTAATTTATCATAGGACTCCCTTACTGCTTTTAATTCCAACAGAGTTTGTTTTAGTTTGGCTTCAGTACTGATAGCCGCAGCTCTTCGGGTCTGCATGTTTTTGTTTTAAGTCTGGTAGCCTAAAAGCACAAGTACACTTAAAGATTGATGTATAAAAGAAAAGTAATAATAATCAGGAATAGGGGAATCAATAGAATGAGAGAAAAAAAAAAAAAAAAAAAAAGTATATTTAAGATTTTTTTTTTTTTAAAGTTACATATATTGGGACAGAACTAGAAAAAGATAGTACCAGAAAGAAACAGCTGAAGCAAAGAAAATATAGTCAACTGAGATGTGTACTAATATTTAGTATAAAAAATTGACCAGTTTTCAAGGCTACAATGTATCTTATACAAAATTATTTGTAGGACACAGCCTCTGATAAATATTTCTAAAAATCAAATTTGCAACTAAATTGATAAAAAAAAAAAAAATACAATAAAATTACAATGTTAGTACAGTGTGTTGGTCGGTGTTATGTCTGGGGCTATAAGCGTTGCCTTGTCTCACACTTTACTTCCACTTTTAGTCAAGTAAAGAGAAACACAACTCAGCCAATATGTGTGATACTGGACGTGTTTCACTTTACGTGAAGATTGATTAGTGTTAATGTAGTGAAACGCCTTGCAGTGTATGTGCAATATATTGCAATTAGAAATTAATTGTAATGATTGTGTTAAGATCCAGGGACTGATATATTTTACACTGTGCAGTACAATGGTACAGGTCACTTGCACTGTAAGTGCATTAAAGCTACTGTAATTATCAATTAACTAAAGGGCACAGGTACAGTTGGATTATTTTTTAAATATTTATATTTCCAAAAATTATCCAGATTCAAACACTGATAGATAGGTTTGCTTTGCTAATAAAACTGGGTTATTACTCTGAATTATAATGTAATATACTGCATTGAAAATAGTCACAACAAATGAGCTGTACAATATTTTATGTAAAAATTACTCAATTTTTTTCAAACACTGATAGATAGGTTTGCTTTGCTAATAAAACTGTGTTATTACTCTGAATTATAATGCAATATACTGTATTGCAAATTGTCACAACAAATGAGTTGTACAATGATATTAAAAAAATCACTCAATTTTATGCTATTTTCTGATTTTAATCAAGCCATGTATTACTTGCAACTATACGAGATTCAATACAGATAAATATAAGTTAAAAACACAATACTTCCCGGTTTAAGTGAAGGCAATCCGTCGATATGAACCAAATCAACCGTAAAATTTTTGTGTCAAGCTTGTTTCAATGATGCTTGCTTTTCCAAGTAATTAGATACTTCAATGTAAGCACCATATGGTGATTTTTGGTTTTCACAAAACAGGCAATTGAATTTCTTCACAATTTTCTTGTGGTTTCCCGTTTTACTTTGTTGTCATAATATTTGAATGTTTCGGTTATACGTTGTCGTCGTTTTCACTTTCACAATATCGTACTTTACGCACTTTGAATAGTGTTACAGGTAATTTAAAGGCAAATTATATATAACTTAGATTGAAACTACACTAATTTAAACAATAATTATTGTAAATACATAAATCTATAAATAAAATTAATTTATCGGCTAAGATAAGACGTCTGGCCTTTCCAGTGTTGCCAGAGCGAAAAAAAAAAAATATCACAGAGATCCTGGATTTGCATGTGGTCCCTTTTGCCGAATCTTTTGGCGAGGGGTTCACATTAATGCACGACAACGCTCGCGCTCACACTGCAGCCATCGTGAGTTACTTCCTGCGGAGGTCCCAAATTTCTGTGATGCAGTGGCCAGCGAGAAGTCCTGATCTGAATCCAATAGAGCATCTCTGGGACCACCTTAAGCGTAAGGTTCGATCTCAGGATCCGGCTCCTTCGACTCTACAGGATCTCCAAACCGCGGTGATTGAAGAATGGAGTCTTATCCCTCAAGAAGAGTTCCTGAAGTTGGTGAGGTCTATGAGGGACCGTATGGAAGCCGTCATCAGGGCAAGGGGGGGTAACATTAGATTTTAAATTAATTTTAAGTCCAAGGAATCCATTAAAGTAGGATTTTTAAATATTTGAGGACAGTTTGTCCTAATTTTATGAAGAGGAAAACATCCAGACTCCAATACTCTTCTAACTCCTTCATATATGTGGTTTAAACTCTCTTGACTATCGCTTCCTGATAATAAGTCATCCATATAGATGTCGTTTTTTATTACCTCGGATATTTGAGGATCACGACAGTCAAGGGCCAGCTGAAGAAGACAGCGAGTGCTGAGAAAAGGAGCAGAAGAGGTACCGTAAGTTATGGTGTTCAATTGCATGACCTGTAAAGGTTTAGCCTCATCGTCTCTCCACAATATTAATTGTAAGTGACGTTGATTCTCATGAATAAGGACCTGGCGATACATTTTTAAGATATCCCCAGTGATAACGAATTTATGTTGTCTAAATCTAATAAGGATGTCAAACAGTTCATTTTGTACAACTGGACCTATACACTGTATATCATTTAAAGAGATCTTGGTTGTCGTTTTAGCTGATGCGTCAAAAACTACCCTCAATTTTGTGGTTTCACTAGTCTCACGAATGACAGCATGGTGTGGTAAATAATAGCCAAATTTTGGTTTGTTAATTCTAGTTAAATGTCCTAAAGCTTCATATTCATGAATAAAACTTTGGTATTGTATTTTTAGTTCAGGATTCTTGTTTAATCTTTTTTCTAAGTTGTAAAACCGCCTTGCTGCCATTTTATAGGAATCACCAAGTGTTGTTTCAGGTGTGTCTTTTATGGGCATTGAAACCAAGAATCTACCATCTGGGTTCCTTGATGTATTTTTACAAAAGTGATCCTCACAAAACTCTTCATCGACAGTCAAGATCTTATTATTACTGGAGACCTCTTCGAGGTTCCAAAACTTAGTAAGGTTTTCTTTGATTTCTTGGGTAAAGAAACAATGAGTACGCTGTGGAGATTCTTGTCCTACCATAGCCAAAGGTCCAGCTACAACCCATCCTAACTTTGTACTTTGAAGAACTGGCATAGAATCGCCTAAAGGTATTCTGTCTGAACTTAAGATGTTAAAGAATATTTCAGCACCTAGTAAAAGGTCTATGTCTGCTGAGTTAAAGAAATAAGGATCTGCATACTGAATATTTTTCGGTAAGTTAAGATCAGACACATTAAAAGAAATATTAGGTAATTGACCTGTAATTTGTGGAACAATTAAACAATTTATGTGTGAATTAAATGTAGATGTTAATGAATTAATAATGATGCTACATTTATTTGAAATAGGTACCTTAACATTATTAATGCCTGATATTATTATGGAATCAGAATCACGATTAATAACATTAAGTTTATGTTTCAGGTTTTCTGTCATAAAACAAGACTGGCTCCCTGCATCCAACAAGGCGCGAGCTTGGTAAGTAAAATTATTTTCAGGATTAGTTACCCCAACTATAGCAGTACCCAGTAATACTTGACCTGAGGAACGCAAAGACATAACGATTGGTGAATTTAAGGTAAGATTTTCATCCTTATGTAACATAGTGTTATGTTTTTTCTTACATAGACGGCATGAACCTAACTGACACTTGGGCGCATTATGACCCCGTCTCAGACAGTTTAGGCATAGGTTCAGCCTTTGAACCTCAGCTACTCTCTCTTCTACAGAGAGGGACTTAAAGCAGTCGCAATCAATTATCCTATGTGTCTTACTGCAGAGAGGACATGATAGAAGCCTTGCATGCCTTGACTCAGAAGAAACAAAACTCTTTGTAAATTTTTGATTAGTTTGTAAGGAATTTTTATGATTATTATTATCATTCGTTGGAAATCGCGGTTTATGTTCAACCTTTTCACTTCGGTTTGCATGTGTAGTCTCTAATATGTCCGCTCTGTTACGTAAAAACTCAATAAATTCTGATAAAAGAGGTAAATCACTTAAATTATTTCGAAATTCTTCCCATTTAATACTAGTACTAGGGTCCAACTTAGTAGATACCATGTAAATAATGAGTGTATCCCAACTATCTACAGGTTGGCCAAGAGTAGCTAGTGCCCTTAAGTTTTTTGTTACTATGTCAATAAGAAAACGTAATGATCTGTGAGATTCCCTAGTAATAGGTTCAATTTTACATAATGCCTTTAAATGGTTATTTATCAAAATCTTCTTATTGTTATACCTCTGAATAAGTAGGTCCCATGCTACTTTGTAATTTTGGGAAGTGAACTCGATAGACTTGATGACAAGTGCCGCACTGCCTTCCAGTGAGGAGCGAAGATAATGGAATTTATTTATGTCAGGTACAGAATCATTGTTATGAATCAACGATTCAAAAGTGTCTCTGAACTCCAGCCATGTGAAATAATTTCCATCAAAACTTGGCAACTTGATGATGGGCAGTTTAACATTTAAGTCTTGGCCGGAGGACACCACACTTCCATTGCCTTCCCCTTTATGTTCCTTATTGGAAGGGTGCGAATTTATTAAACACTGTGCATCAACAATGTTAGCATAAAAAATATTCTCAGTTAATTCACGTTCTTTGATTTGATCATCTAGTACAGAACAAAGAAGTTCAATTTTGTTTTGACATTTTTCATAATCAGAAAATAATAATTCCAACTTCTCAACTCGTAATGTTAACTCTTTGATCTGGTTTTCACTTATGCTACTAATGTTCTTTTGTTTCAATAATGTAAAGTAATTATAAAAACTAGTCAACCGACCCTTTATGGAACCGCGTTGCTTAATAAGATCTTTAAATTCTTTTGTATCTTCAGCAACATGCACATCCGAAGTAGCCATTTTAAGAAAGTTGTTAAATAAAATTTACTATCAAATTATAAAAACAACTAGTGAGGCAATAAACTATGCAAGTTGTTAAATAACAATTTAAGCATTCATTCACAACTGAAAGACACACAGACAATAATGTTTTATGTTTTCGGCGGGAGAGAGGGGCGCGGGAGGGTCCCGGGTCTTCGTCCCCCGCTTCCCCAGCCTTCTGCGTGTTGTCGTAGACAGCGACAGATAAATGTACATATGAAATTCGTAAACTGTAAAACAGATTGGTACACAGCAGGATCAACCACGACCACGAGCCCCCCGAACCTTCAGATTTGTAGGCCACCGCTGAGACCACAGCGCTATGCAAAATTGTTCAAAATATTAGAAATTATTGTACAAAGTTGTTTAATATAAATAGTGTTTTGATCTGTGATGATGATGTGAAAAAAGCTATATTAGTCAAAATTTTGAGAAAATCTTTTAAATAATTAATAATAAACTTGAACCTGAATTATATTAATAGTTTTCAGGCAATCCAAGCAAAAGAGTCCACATGATGGATACAACAAATAGAGCAGATATTACTCTTAACAGAGAAGATACAGCAAGTCCTACATCTACAGTATACAAATTAATACTTTATTACATCATTACTGCATAACAAAGTGCTTTCCACTAATGAAACTTGAAGGAAATTTCAAATTTTCCATTTGAGACCACTGCAGATTTATGAGTGCTCAGCCTACAAATTCAGCTCACATCAATTTTATTTTACTTATTATTGTTTCTTCAAAATCATTGCTGCACTAGCATTTTTATCCTGTGTCAGCATTTACAAACATAGAATCATGCACATATGCCCAAACCAGAACAAATTTCCATGTGCCATACAAAATATTTGTCCTAAGCGAATCGAGCCCTTGACCTATTGCCCAGTAACTGGATACTCAACCGCTAACCATGTCGCAAATATTTTAATCACATATTATACAACACAGCCTATTGACATATGAAATAAGAATTGATTTTAATATTCATTCTATGTAATAAAACTTGAAATTGCTTATTTTCTTTATAGAGAAACCAGAAGAAATAATATCAAGATTGATGTTTCCATAGCCGATACTGCATTTACATCAGGTAACAAATTATATATATATATATGTTACGGGTAATGCTAGAAGGTGGAGTAAACCTAGGTTTACTCGGGTTGACTTAGTATTACCCAAGCTTCTTGGGTAAAGTCCGAATAATAAGTAAATAAATTTTAATTCGGGTTTACCCATGCTCTACTCAACCCAACCTAGGTCTACCCAACTCTGGCTGGGTAATGTTAAAAATTTGTCTAATTAATTAGTGAAATGAAAATCCAAGGCCATTTTAAACATTTATTATCTGAAAAACATACAAACATAAAAATTATTTATTTGAGCAAGATAAACTGCTGTGACATTTTGAGTTGCATAATTTTCCTGCAGCTTTGCATGAACACTTCTTTGTGGCACATTTTGTTTTGCAATTACACCTTTTATAACCCTGGCCTCCTGAAACATATATATATATATATGTGTGGGAAACGGAACGCAAGTGTGTGAGAGAGATGATTGTATGTGTGAGAAAGGGATGGGTTATAAGGAAGTGTGGAGAGGGATTTTTTGACAGGAGGTTAGATATAAGATGGCGCTAAGTGAAATGAGATCGTACGCAGTAATTGGTTGTGGTTTTTATTAAAATAATATTTCAAGAAGTTAAGTTTCTTTTTCTTGACGTTATATCCCACAAATTTTGGGGGCTCGTCCGGGATAGCAAGAAAAAGAAAGGAAAAAAGACGCGAAGAAAGAAAGTAAGACGACGTGACCGCGTGGGGACCGGCATTGCATTATAACCTAAAACGAAGATGTGGTTTTAATCGCGAGGTCGTGACGAAGGTCAGAAACGACGAAAAGACGCATAATACGACGGCAAGGGCGGACACAACCAAAAAAGTTAACGGTTAGCGGCGTGGTGAGTTGGCTTGCGACGACATTTTACCACAATGGCGACGAAAATTACGGGAGAAAAAGAAATTCTATCGGTGGCTACATTGGCGTCTTTTGGATTGATGGAAGGTCTACATGCAATTACGGCGTTCAGCGGAGACGATAAAACGTACTCTTCGAGTAAATGGGTGCAAGATATCGAAGATAATTGCGAAATATTTCAGTGGACGCCGCAGCAAACTCTAGTTATTGCTAGACGGACGTTAGTTGGAACGGCAGCGCTCTGGCTCAGATCAGAAAAAGTATTCCGAAGCTTCGATGAGCTAAAAACGGCATTGTTGAAAGAATTTCCTGATACGGTAAATGTCAAAGAGATGCATGAAATAATGGCGTCGCGTAAGAAACGAAAAGATGAAACATTCCTACAGTACATGCTCACAATGAAAGAATTGGGCAAGAGAGCAAAATTCCCTGATTATGTATCTATACAGTACATAGTGGATGGTATAGAGGACTATGAAACAAATAAAGTGCTATTGTACGGTATTACAAGTTTTAATGCATTGAAAGAAAAATTAATAATTTACGAGAAAATGAAGAGCAAAGCAAGTGCACAGGGTCGAAGCTTAATGGAAAACCGGCCTAGAAATAAATGGAATAGTTCGTTTGGAATGCATAAACAACGGTGCTATAACTGTGGAAGCATAGATCATATCGCAGGCGCATGCAAAAATGGTGTGAAATGTTTTCGATGCAATCAGTTCGGTCATATTGGAACGAATTGCCCGACCGTAGCGAATGAAGTTGGCGGCAGATCGACTGGAATGAAGTCAAGAGAGAGACCAGGCGCGTTGGTAAAGCAGGCACATCCATTTTCACACGGTGGCGTAAACAACCGAACAGGGGTAGCGTCGGTAAAGCAGCACTCGGCAATGTTCGGCACGGCGACGGAAGCGAGCAGCCATGACATCGGAAATGACAACCAAATGTCAAAGTCAAATGGAGAATACGACACGGATTCGTCCGCGGACTGTCGATGTATTCGTACGCGTCAATGCGAGTTAACTAAGTGAGACCAGTGACAAAGACCCCCGGCATATAGTCTTTAGCCTGCCTGCTCGGTGTCTCGCACGATTGCTACCAAGTGAAATAACAATAGTAACCTACATTGTGTGAAATGAAATTTGGCTGGTTAGTTTCTGGTAACATAATATCACACAATAAAAATAACATATTATCTTGTAACTTCGTAAATTCAACGTCATCTCCCGACCTTACTAAATTTTGGAAGCTTGATCATATTTCACCTAAACATTTTCAATCTCTTGAAGAGAGATCTTGCGAGAAACATTTTTTGGAGACAACCTTTCGAAGAGATGATGGTCGTATTGTCGTTTCTATGCCTTTAAAGAAAGATCCAAGTCTCCTGGGACACTCTTATGAACACGCAAAACAACGCTTCTTATCACTAGAGCGGCGTTTTCAACGTGATCCCTCTTTCAAAATTAAATATTGCGAATTTATGCGGGAATATGAATCATTGGGTCACATGACTATAGATTCAGATAGTGCTCATTGCCACGAAAACTCTTTAGGCACCTATTTTATTCCCCATCACGGAGTCATTCGCGAGTCCAGTTCCACGACTAAACTTCGTGTCGTTTCGACGCTTCCGCCCTACCTCTTCAGGATTGTCATTAAATGACGTTCAAATGATAGGGCCGACGATCTATTTTCAATTTTAATTCGCTTTCGATTGCATAAATATGTCGTGTCAGCCGACATCGAGAAAATGTACAAGGCTATCGAACTCGACCCCATTCAACGACCCTTACAAGAAAATAATTATTCGGTTTGATTCAAACAAACCTACGTACACTTTAAATATGCTAACTTTAATTTTATATAAGACCATAATTTATACAAAACCATAAAATTTTATATAAGACCAAACTGTGTAAAAGCAGTTTTAAATAGACCCTAAAGAGACCTATAATTAGCCGTTTTCAGAAAGCAAATCTAAATAAAATAGATACTTTCCGAGTTATGAATTTTTGAAATATTGGATTTTTCAACCCCCTAAGAGTTTTTCAGGGAAAAATTGAGTTGTTCGTATTATTTTAATTGCTAGCGATAGAACTTTTATTGAAGTATATTCTAAATTTTTGTACATAATTTTAGGCCATATAGTTACTGAAAAAATTGTGTTTAAGTGTCAGATTTTTCGCCAATAAAAAAGGGTAGGGTTTAGGGGGAGTTTTGACCTGCCATAGGGTTTAGATACCCTAGGGCATCACATTTAAGCCCAAACAAGGGCTGCGTAGGCCCTCTGGCGAGGGATCTGGCATTTTCCGCCATTTTTAAATATATAGCTCGACGAGTCTTGGACGTAGAGAGACGCGGTTTTCGAAGAAGGGCCCTACACACCCTCCCGAATCAGGTTCCCAACCGTCCGGTTTTTCGACCGGACTGTTGGTTTTAGAAGGAATTGTTGGGGTCCGGTCGCTAACATCCGACCGGATGCAATTTGTCCGGTCAGATAACATCTTGATAAAATATTGAACGCGACGTTGCTAATTCACCGGCGACGGCGATGCATGCACGTACGCAGGCTGCAAAAGCGGATGGCGGGCTGGCGGGGCGCGCAGGCGCGGCGGGCGGGTGGGGCGGCCGGCGACATCAGTTCGTTTCGTTCTGTCAAGTGTAACGCCCGTTTTTGTTTCGTTTCATTGTGTTTTGATTTGAAGACTTGCTTTTAAGCTAACTACTAACTGCTTTATACTAACCTGCTATATACTAACTGCCTGTACGTGTGTGATAAATTGACTGCCAAAATGAATGAAACTCCTCCAAAAGTTAAAAAAAGATTTTGTTGTTTTCATGACGAATGGCTAACGGACGAAAGTTTTTCTCAATGGCTTAGCAAAGAAGACGACACAACGGCTTTTTGTAAAATGTGTAGAATCACTTTTACTATTAAGCACGATGGGTTAAAGCCATTAAACACCATCAGCAGACTACGGGACATGTTCGAAAGTGCCAATCAGCCAGTCAGTCGTCGCTTCTAAGTAAGTTCTTCATTAAGATTGGTAGTGCAGAAGAAGAAAGAGTCGCGTTTGCGGAGCTGGTGTTAACCTATCACGGTGTAAAGCATCATCATAGCTATTTATCGCAAGATTGTGGAAATAAGCTTTTACCACGTATATTTCCAGACTCGAAAATCGCTCCGAAAATTCAATGCGGTCGTACAAAGGCCGAAGCGATCGTTGAAAATGTGCTCGCACCTCACGCACTATCGTTTGTTCTAAAAGATGTAGACCAAGCACCGTATTCGATAGCTTGCGACGCTTCAAACAAGGGCAACTGCAAGTTGTATCCGGTTGCAATTCGGTTCTTCAATGCAGACAAAGGTACGACTTCTTCTATCATCGACTTCTACGAAGATTCAGATGAGACTTCCGATGCCATAGCCGAAAATATGATCAAGTGCATAAAGAAAGTTGACCTTGACCCAGGTAATTTAGTTTCGTATGGAGCTGATAATTGTTCGGTAAACTATGGAAAAAACAAATCTGTATTTGTCAACCTAAAGAATGCGTTGAATCTAACAGAGCTTGTGGCTGGACATTGTCACATGCATATTTTGCATAACACCGCTAAGTTTGCGCTAAGGATGCTGCCTTATGACGTTGAATCATTCGTCATAAAAGTATTTAATGAGTTTTCATCAAGTGCGAAGAAGTTGGCGCACTTCAAGCAAATATTCGAGTTTCTAGATGTGGAATACAAAAATCTACTCCGTCATGTTCCGACAAGATTCTGCACTCTATTCCCCGCTGTAGATAGACTTTTGTTAGACTGGCCGGCGGTAAAAACATACTTCATAGAGCAAGGAAAAGACGAAGTCAATCCTCTGATCTGGATGTTCCTTTCTCAAGGATCGGCGACAGAAGATAATCTTCACCAGCTTTCTAACGAACTGTCGCTCCCTGAAATATACCTATATTTTGTGCACAACATAATGGGACTCATAACCAAGTACATAAATATCGTACAAAGTAACTATGTCCAAATAACAGAAGTGTATACGATCTTCGAAAACTTACGAAGTGAAATCGCCGCCAGAAAAGAAAAACAATTCTACGGATTCAAGATACAGCAATCACTGTCGAAAATTTCGCCCGGAGATCGCATCAAGTTTACAAATGACGCGCAAAATGTGTATGATCGAGTATTACAATATTTGACGACGTGGTTTGACTTCAGCGACACTTCTTTTTATAAACTGTGTACTCCATTCAATTTGAACGAAGAGCTGGAATTCACGGACGTAGTCACGGTTGCGGAGAAGCTAGGTGTTAAATTTGATGGCGACCAACTATTCTCAGAAATTTGTATGCTGAATACAGTAGTTCAGGAGCTAAAAAAACCAAAAAACTGTGGAACCTGGACCAAGTACTAGTAATAGCACGGACCAACGGAGTCAGAGTCAGGAAACAAATCCAAAGCGAGCTGATTTATTGTGGGTTGCATTTTTCAAAAAAACTAAAGCCCCAAATCTTCTGAGAATAGCACAGTCAATATTTGCGGTTCCACCGTCAAATGCGTTTGTAGAACGCATTTTTAGCGTGATGAAAAATATTTGGCAGGACGAAAGAAATCGTCTTAAGGTCGACATGGTGAAGGCAGAATTGATGGTAATGTTCAACTATAATTTCACCTGTTCAGAGTTTGAAACATTTCTAAGAACAGATGCAGGAAAATCACTTGTGAAAAATGTGAAAAGCGAGACCAAGTATAATTTTAAGAAAAAATAATGTTCCCACATCTGTTCCTAGAAATTCTTCTAACTCTGAATAGGTAGTTGAAAATCACCAAAAATTCCGCCTATTTTTTGTTTTTACATAGCTGCTGATATCTGTATGTTTTCTGAATAAAACTCTTAATTAGACTTAATGTTCTTTTTTTTCGATTTTGACCAAGTATCACCAGATTAAATTTGTTGTCCGGTTATGGCGGCTGGAAAAGTTGGCAACCCTGGAGACAAGAGCGATATCCGTTAGAATGGTAGGGTATTCTGAAAATGGATATAGAGTATGGGACCCAAATACAAATCAAATTCGCTTATCAAGAGATGTACACTTTGATGAAAATAATTTTACTTATAGTCATGAAAACGAGGACAAGTCTAACAAATATAGTGTGAATGAAAATATTATATATGAAGAAGAAAAAGAACAGGGAAATGTACAAAGTAGATAGAAGGAAAGTAAAAAGGAAGAATCTACCAACATTGACAGTGAAAACCACAAAGGGACATCTAATAGTGAAGATTTTGTAAGAACAAAAAGTGGACGAATTGTAAAAAAAGCCTCAATATCTAGATAGGTATGAGGTTAATTTAAATTATTGTGATGCATTTTGTCTATTTGCAAACTATGATGATCCCAAAAACTATGAAGAAGCATGTAATGATTATGGATGGAAGTTAGCAATAGAAAAAGAAATTGACTCATTACAAAGTCTAGAGACATGGGAAGAATATGAGTTACCACCTGGCAAGAAAGCTATTGATACTAAGTAGTTATTCAAAACTAAGCCTGACAACACAAAGAAGGCGAGACTTGTAGCTAGAGGTTTTCAGCAAAATACAGCAGATAATGTGTATTCACCAGTAGCAAAAATGACCACAATACGAATGAGTTTATCACAAGTAATAAATAACAACTGGCAAATAAAACAATTAGACATTCCGACAGCTTTTTTGAATGGCACCCTCGAAACTGAAGTTTACATTAAAATTCCGAAAGGTATTAAATTGAAAGATAATACGAAAAATGTGTTAAAACTAAAAAAGGCTCTTTATGGTCTGAAAGAGTCACCAATATGTTGGAACAGAAGGTTCACAGAATTTTGTGAAGAAATAGGTTTAAAAAATCAGAATATGACATATGTTTATTAAAGGAATAAATGTTTGGTTATTACTGTTCGTCGATGACATATTATTATTTGGTCACAGTAATGAAATAGAACATATAAGTGGCTACATACAGAAAGAATTTAACGCAAAAGATCAAGGAAAAATAAACAGATTTTTAGGCATGAATATAGAGATAAATAAAAACAAAAACAAAATGATTTCACAAGAAGCATTTATTGAAAAAATTCTTTCACAATATGGTATGGCAGATTCAAAACCAAAAAAGACACCAATGGAATGCAATTTTCTAGTATCTGAAACAGAAGAATTTATTAGTAATATACCTTACAGAGAACTAATAGGATGTTTGACTTACCTTACTATCAGCCGACCAGATATAACCTATGCTACATCTTACCTGAGTAGATACATGAACAAACCCACGAAGACTTCATGGGAGGCAGCAAAGAGAATATTAAGATATTTAAAAGGTTCTAAAAATAAAAAACCTACCTATGTGAAGTCTAGAGGGAACAAAATCACTGCTTACTCTGATGCAGACTGGGCAGGTGACCAAACCGATAGGAAGAGTGTAAGTGGTATGGTAATTTACCACAACAACAACCTTATTTCTTGGGGATCCAAGAAGCAGCGATTATGTTAAAAGTAAACAATTATGTTTCAACTGCCTGGCATCAGGTCATTCGGCATATAAATGCAAATTGTCAATGACCTGTCGTATATGTCATAAGCGCCATCATTCTCTACTACATGTCAACCAAGAACATGAACCTGTGCCTTCAACAAGCTCATTACCACCACAGGTTTCAACACATATAGTAAAAGAGGAAGATCATCAAATAAACACAATGCTGGCGTCTCACCACAATGTCAGTCAGAAAGTAGCACTTTTAGCGACAGCGTTAGTAGAGACAGTAAGTGAAAATGGACAAACCACTCTACTGCGAGCGTTAATCGATCCTGGGTCACAAGCTACGTTCATCAGCGAGAAGGCGGCTCAATTACTCATGCTCACACGACGTCCAATGAAAGGAGTAGTTATTGGCGTTGGATCTACCAAGTCAAAGATAAAACATGAAGTACAGTTATGTATAAAATCTAGATATGACAAAAATTAAAGTATGAAAATTCAAGCTTATGTTATGTCAAAACAATTAACTTCAAAAATACCATCAAAGACGATTATAACACAACCCTGGGATCACCTCAGAGGATTGCAATTGGCTGACCCAACATTCCTTATATCGGGTTCAGTTGACCTACTTTTAGGAGTAAATGAATACACTCAAATCTTACAAGAAAATATTATAAAGGGACCACCAGGTTCACCAACTGCTTAGAAAACACATCTGGGTTGGATTATCTTTGGAGAAGGCAACACAATTAATCAAAATAATACTTACACCGTATTACATCATCAAGTTGATATAGATGAATTATTGAAGTCGTTATGGGAAATTGATAGTGATAATAAAAGATGTTTAACCAAAGAAGAACAGACTTGTGAAAAAATATATGAGAGTACAACTATCAGAAATAAAGAAGGTAGATATATTGTAAACTTACCTTTCAAGGTTGACAATCCGCAGTCACCGTTAGGAAACACTAGAGAAATTGCTATCAAAACATTTAATCAATTAGAAAGAAAATTTAGAAGAATGCCAGATCTGAAACAAGAATATAGCAAAGTTATAAATGAATATCTAGAGCAAGGTCATATGGAAAAATAGCATATCATGAAAACAAATCAAATCAAGTAGTATACTTACCACACCACGCCGTGATACGTAAGGACAAAGAAACTTCTCAAACACGTGTAGTGTTCGATGCCTCGTGTAAAGGATCTAATAATATTTCTCTAAACGATGAGTTACTAGTAGGACCACAATTACAGGAAGACCTGAGAAATATTTTAATTCGTTGGCGAACTAAAAAAATATGTTTTGTTGCCGACATATCAAAAATGTATAGACAAATTTTAGTATGCGACAAACATGTAGATTATCAACGAATCGTGTGGCGATCAGATGAATTAAAAGATATTGATGATTATCGTCTCTGGAGAGTTACCTTTGGCACAGCTCCAGCCCCTTATTTAGCTGTCAGAACACTCTTACAAGTAGCAGAAGACGAAGGAGGCGATAGAGCTCTTACTGTCAATACAATAAAGAATGATTTTTATATGGACGACCTTCTTTCTGGAACAGACTGCACAGAAGATGCTATTGAGCTTGCCAAAACTTAATGCAAATTCTACAGAGAGGTGGATTCAAACTTACCAAGTGGTCGTCTAATAGCTTTGATTTCATGAAGAACATTAATATTGAAGACAGATCTACCAATGCAAACGTTGATTTGAATCTTGATGGTACTATCAAAACACTGGGTGTTGTGTGGAATTTAAGCAACGATACATTTAGATATAATATAGAATCACCATTGATTCCAAAACGAATCACAAAACGGGATATTTTATCAAATATTCAGAAGCTTTTCGATCCACTAGGGTGGATTGCTCCTAGTACTGTAATGGCAAAACTTTTGATACAGAAGTTATGGTTGGACAAAGTAGACTGGGATGACAATATAAGTAAGCCACTAGAAGAAAAATGGAAACAGTTAAGCGCCGATTTCGAAAATTTAAATATGATTCAAATTCACAGATGGCTCGGCACCCTTGACACTGAAAGAGATAATATACAAATCCATGGCTTTTGTGATGCTTCCATGCGAGCGTATGCTGCAGTGGTATATCTCAGAGTTGAGAAGTCTGATAGCAGTGTTCAAGTAAACTTAGTATCTGCGAAAACAAAAGTGGCTCCCCTAAAGACAGTGTCATTACCACGGTTAGAGCTTTGTGGTGCCTTACTTCTATCTAAGCTTTTAAAACAAGTTGGACAAGCAATTAGAATACCAACAACACAAATGTATGCCTGGACAGATTCATCTATTGTCCTAGCTTGGCTTAATGGCGAACCTTATAAATGGAAAATATTTGTTGCAAACAGAGTAGTTGAAATTGTTGGTAATATTCATAACAAACATTGGCACCATGTACAATCTCACGGAAATCCTGCTGATGTTGCATCTAGAGGAATGTTGCTTTCAGAACTAAAAGAATGCGACTTGTGGTGGAAAGGGCCAAGTTGGTTATCTGAAAAAGAGATAAAATTTAGTGAAAAATAACATTCATATAACAGAAATTGAAGCGAAAACAATTGAAATTAATACTTACCATAGCACTTTATTCCGCCTTATAGTCCAAACTTTGGTGGCCTGTGGGAAGCGGGCGTAAAGTCTATGAAATACCACCTAAAGAGGATATTAACCACTAATCTTACAAAGAAATGACTACGTTGACACATACATGAAATAGAAGCCTGTCTAAATTCACGTCCATTATGCCCCATCAATGATGACACAAATAATTTAAATCCACTGACACCTGGTCATTTTTTAATTGGAGAGCCCTCCAACTATAATTCCATCACCAATAACCGCTAATAGCAAAACCAGTAACTTATCTCGTGCATGGCAATATACACAGAAACTATTATGTGACTTCTGGAAAAGATGGAAAGATGAATATTTGTCACGTCTACAACAACGGCCAAAATGGCTTAAAAAAGAAGTTGAGTTCGATGTGGGAGATATAGTATTGATTAAAACTGATAACATACCACCTGGTAAATGGCCATTGGGCAGGATTATTGAAAAAACATCCAGGTGCTGACGGTTACACCAGAGTATATAGTGTAAAAAGTGGCAATTTGATTACAAAAAGAACTGTAACAAAATTGTGTTACATGCCGATTGATTCAAATTAAGATGAACTTAAATTAATGTAGTGTATTTTTTGGTTTGTTTGATTATTTTAATTTGGAATTGTTTAATTTTTCTCTCTTTGTTTATATAAAAGCACATTAGTCCTTTTGGTGGGCGGCATGTTTAGATCATAACATTACGTAGCACAAAGCGCGGTCTACGTAGCTGTTCATTCATCAATACCTAAGCTTAAACATCAAATGTATGTCTGGTTATGTTAGTCAGTCGCAAATAAATTACAGTCCAAACTCACGTCTCTCAATTTAATATCCCAGAAAAAGTGAACCTTATTACCATAAACACCATATATGATCACTATTGCAAAGATGAATGTGATTATTGTAACTAATATTATTATTATATTAGGTGGGTACTGCATTCTTCAATACGGTAACAGAAGTTACAGTGTTACCTAGTAATTTTATTAGAATGTACTATTACCATTTTGCTCTAGTATGTATGTAGGTTCATTTGTCAGTATTGTTCACGTCGTATTTTATACTGAATAACACAAATGCAATGAAACTTTTTTTGCCTTTTAAGATGCCACTTACGCCAGCCGAGAAAATGAAAAGATATCGGGAAAAACTAAAGAAAGACCCAGAAAGGTACGAAGAGTATAAGAAAAAGGATTTGAGTAGAATAAAATTAAGGAATAAGAAAATAACGGAATTATCAGAAGCAGAAAAGTTAGACCAGAGAAAAAAATGGAGAGAACAGAAAACAAGGCAGGAAGCAAAAAAGTCTGACATTGAAAATAACAAAACTAAGAATAAAGAACCCACATCCTCCGAAGCACCTACCACTAAATGTATGAGTAAAACTCATTTCATTACAATTAGGAAATTACGGCGTCTATACCAAAATGCAATAAATAAGAATAAAGAGTTACATACCACAATACAAACGACAAGAAAGAAAATGTAACGTTTGAAGGTAGCAAATAGAAAAAAGATAGACAGTTTGAATTATAAAATAATGAAAATGAAAGCAAGAGATGAAGTTATAGAAAGTGCATTACGCTCAGCTTAATAAAATCAAGAAGTCAAGTAGTGAAACGAGTGCTAAAAAGTGTTGCCATACCACTATAGTGGAGAAAAATAGATGTAAGAAGGGGTCCATAAGAGTACTGCAACCGGCTCGAAAATGGCAAAAAGGTAAGATAACGGAGGAGTTAAAATTATTTTTTGTTCGTGATGATATAAGTCGTAGCACAAGTGGAAAAAAAGAGTGTAAAACAGTAAATAAAGCGAAGCATCAAATTCGATATCTAACTGATAAACTATTCAATTTGTACAATATTTATAAGAAAGAGGGAAGAAAATTCAGTTTCACTACTTTTTTAGACACAAACCAGCAATGTACTTTCTCCAAACATTCACAGCCGTAACACCTGCTTATGCGTCAAACACAGCAATATGGAAATGATATTCTTGAGTTTATGTAGAAACGGTGCAATTTCAAAAAATACGAAGTGTCTAAGTGACGTTATTTCTAAATTGTCTTGCGATCAAAATTCCTACTTCCTAATTGTATGCATGGAAGATGCACAATTTGTAAACATGTTAAATTGGTTTATTCTTTAGAAGGAGAGGCTCTGTTCTATTCTTATGAGAAGGAGGAAAAAGGGAGTGGTAAAAAAATATATTACAAAAAAGACAGTAAAAAACAAAAAGCATGGCGCAATCAGAGAGTTAATACAGGTTTTTGAAAGAAATATAGGGGCAAGTGCTGAACCTTTGGACAGCCTTTTTACCTCTGGACACTATCAATAACTATTCAGTTTTATGCAAATATTACGAAACTGGAACGCGCCTTTAAAGTATTTTTGACGTTTGGCAACACTGACGTGCCGCCATGTTAGTATCTGTTCAGAGTGTGTGTGGGTACGTCGGCTAAATAAAATAACGTTAAAAGTAAGTATGTTTGCTTCGAAGTATTTTTCTGGTTTGTAAATGAGTTTATTAGCACGATTTTAATAACGTAGATAATTCATTATTTTGTTTTTGCTTTGGTACTTAATCTACAAAGATATTTGTATTGTTTAGAAAGCATTGTCATTTTTTAGGTTATAATCCTATTTTTGTACCTATGGACAAGAGAGTGAATGTACCTGTGTACTGTCTATAGGTACATACATTAAGTTAGTACTTGTGGACATTATTGAAATAAAATTGTAGGTATTTTTTTTATTTGTCAGTGCCGCGTAGCAAACTTGGAGTGAAGCGTGATAAAATATGTTCAGAGGCCCTAGCAGAAGCTGTAAAAGAAGTAAGAAATGGATGTTCTTATCGTAAAGCTGCTGAAAAATTTAAAATACCAAAGTCTACGATTTACAAATATTTTCAAATGTATAAAAATGATAATATCATTACTATGACTCTGCTGCTTTTAAAGAATGACGTAAAGAAGGTTTTTGAAGAAGGCATATGGGCTTAGATTCTAAACAAGTTCGAGAACTTGCCTATCAGTTTGCACTATCAAAAAATAAAAAAAATATTCCTACCAACTGGCGTCAACAGGAGATGGCTGGTATAGGATGGCTTAGATGCTTTCGACAGCGATATCCTCAGCTATCTCTACGAAAACCCGAAGCAACGAGTTTGGCTAGAGCAACAAGTTTCAACAAAACAAATGTTTCAAGTTTCTATGACAATCTTGAAAAAGTACTCAAAAAACATAATTTCCTTCCTGAACGTATATATAATGTTGACGAAACCGGAATTCCAACTGTGTATAAGCCAAGAAAAGTGCTAGCACCAAAAAAAAATAGGCAGTTAGGTAAAGTAACATCTGCAGAGAGAGGAATAAACAGTACAATGATTGCTTGCATAAATGCAGTGGGAAACTCAGTACCTCCCATGATCATTTTTCCTAGAGTGTTTTTTAAGGACAATATGTTAAAAGGTGCTCCGCCTGGTTCTGTTGGTGAAGCCAATCAATCAGGGTGGTCTACAGAAAAAAATTTCAGGCGATATTTAGAGCATTTTATCGCTTTTGTCAAACCCACAAAAGACCAGCCTGTGTTACTCACTATGGACAACCATGAAACCCACATATCCATTGAAATTATAGATAAGGCTTCCGATAGTGGTATTGTTCTTTTAACTCTGCCACCTCATACATCTGACAATTTGCAAGCTCTGGACAGATGTGTGTTTGGACCATTTAAAGCACAATATAATAAGGCTGCAGACAAATGGATGTTAAACCACCCTGGCAAACCAATTACTATTTATGATATTGCAGGAAGCATACAGCCTATCATTCACTCCTAAAAATATCATAAAAGGGTTCGAAGTTACAGGTATCTGCCCATTTAACAGGGATGTGTTTAATGATGACGATTTTCTTTGTTCTTTTGTTACTGACCGTCCGGAACCAATAGTTACAGAGGAAAAGGAACAGTCTACTGTAGTTCCAAATGTTCCTGTTAGCAGTAAGGAAAATATTGTTGTTACTAGTAATCTTAAGGAAAATATTGCTACTGAAAAAGAAAAGGTCGATCAGCCAGATTTGCTGGTGCCTGTCGTTGGTTTAAAAAGTGACTGCCGTGAAAAGAAAGAACAGAAAAGTCCTCCAGTAATATTGCTCAATGAAAATCTGCAAACAGTTCCATGCCCAACATTAGAATCTATACGACCTTTTCCAAAAGCTGCACCAAGGAAATCCTCTAGACGTGGAAGAAAACCTGGAAAAACAAGAATACTCACCGATACGAAAGTCTAGTAAAGCTAGAAAAGAAAAGGAAATCGAATGAAAATAAAAACAAGAAGATGGCAAAAAGGAGAATTACGAACTCTGAATTACTGCATAAACCTGGACCTAGTTCAATAGCAAGCGGTAAAAAGATAACCATACTTCAAAATGAAGAGCTACCTTTTGTGATGTGTGTAGGGTGTCGGAGGTATGAAGAAAAGAAAAAAATGCGTGTGTGTTCTCTATGCCAAGGACGATATCATGCTAAGTGTGTTCCGAACTCTCATAAAGATAATTTCGACTCTGAGGATGAGTGTGATTTTATTTGTATGAACTGTTATAAAATTGATGATGATTCAACTGGTGATGTCCAGGATTCTGATGATAGTATTGATTCTTCTAAAAATATATATTCTGAGTACTGTAAAGCTATGAAAGAAAATTGTAATTAGCAATAGAGATGTTTTGTGACTTGATATTTAATTATATATTGACGTTTTGCGGTTTATATTTGTTGATTTAATATGTTGTCCATAGGTACACTATGTCCAGTTCGGAATGAATTTTAAGATTATTTTATGACTGATATAGGAAGTGTACCTTGGCAAAATAGTTATGCTTGAATGTTAAGAAATATATATTTTAACCATAACACATTGTTTTATTTTGAATGTTTAAACTCGACAGCCTCTACTTTTGTATTGTAGATAAAGCGACACACAGTACCTGAATATACCATAAGATAGCAAAATCTATACCAATAAACAATATTGCTAATTAATTAAAAAGCTTACCCTTAAAGAATCAGTGCTAGGAAATGTGGTCAATGTGGTGTCTGAAAGTTAAAACCAAGGCAAGAAAAATCAGAGACCACATAACTGCCACTGGTGGAGGTCCAGCTACTGATTCATTGTCTTCAATAGAAGATAAAATAATTGAAATTGTAGGCAGTGCTACCATATATGGTTTCACTACCCAGGAGTTCCCACGTCTGGTTTGTAAAATACTTTATCTACCACACATCTCTATAAAATAAAATTCCATACTGAATGTTTCTCTTCTTATATTTTATGTTGGGATTTCAGGATTCGCAAACTGAAACTGCTGACCCTAGTCCTACACCTCAACCATCAACATCCCAGGTAGAATATTAACATATCTTATAGTTAATAAAGATGGATTAAAACTTTATCAATATTGATTAATATTCAGAAGAGAGAAGAGTCCACTTGCGTTATTTTCGAATTTCCCACAGTTAAATTATCTTATTTCTCTTCCCGGAGGTCTTTACCGCATTCCAAATTACATCAGAAATGGTTTGTCTATTGTTATCAGGTTTTACCATGGGAAAGAGATATTTTACAATGGCTAAAAAGTTTTCCCAGGTCAAACATTTTGTAATGACTCAGTAATTGTCTGTATTTCTATTTTTTTTTTTGCCGTAGCCTTTATTGCTGGCATCATCACAATAAATTCATCCCATACTTTTACTCCTTTTAGAGTAATATATTCACAAACTTTCAATGTCATGAAATGCAATGTACCTAAATGTCTACGCTCACAAATGGTTTATTAATTAATCAAGCTCCATCATCAAAGAATATATAACATATCTCACTTGTCAGATTCAATGTTTAGAATTTTAAAATTATCCTGCCACTTAGGAAACAAGACTCTTAACCAATTTCTACTTATAAGTGGCTCAAAATATTTTCCACTGTTAATAACAACCAAATATAAATACTTTTTTGAGTTCCTAATATAAATTTTACCTAACCCTAAGACTTGTAAGCATTCACCCGACACTGACTTTAATTTAACATTACAATCATATAACTTACATTTCACAAAATAATGCTTTCTTATGAATAACAGATTTACAGGCTCCTGTGTCAATAGCTTACTTATCCCTAGTCACAATGATATGAATGCACCAGCATCTTGCAATTTGGGATCTTCATTTAGATTAATCAATATGCTTCCCAGAATGCACTCCTCTTTCTCTTCTTATGGTTTTTTTTTTCATAGAGGTCTGTTCAGAAACAACTTTTACCTTCCTCATTCTATTCTTGTAACATTTTGCAGCAATATGACCCTTAGCTCGGCAGTAGCAAATCCATTTTTTTTATAACATTGCTCTTGATTGTGTTTTCCCCCACAACGAGTACACCCTTGATCTGTGGACCGCTGGGATACCTGAGGTCTTTTTTGTTGATTGCATACACATTTACCTCAGGTTGGATGCCTTTGGTTTCCCTTTAAGCACTCTCAAATGCGGTAGCAATTTTAACTGCTTGATCGAAGGACAAACTGTCACCTTCAGTTAATATTTTTTTTATTACTTGTTCATTGGACAACCCACACACAAATCTATCTCTCAATGCCTCATTTAAAAATGTACCGAAATTACAGAATGCAGCTTTGTCTTTAATGTCCACTACAAAGTCATTGATAGTTTGATTTTCTTTTTGCTTGGAATTGTGAAAATCAAAGCGACCCGCAATGAATGACTTCTTCACCGTATAATGTGACGATAATGTTGCAACCAATTGGACGTAAGATGGTAATTCGGGAGAAACTAGGTTTTTTAATACATTATAACATTCTGGTCCAATTAGCGTGATCAACATAGGTACCTTCTTGTCATCCGATATTGAATTTACAATGAAAAATTGCTCCATCCTATCAATATACGCAGCGAAATCCACTTGGGTACTATATGGTTCGATATTTCCGATCATCCCATCCTCGTCGCCAATTTTGTGTTTTGAATAGGTACTCTTGAGAATGAATAAATGATTTCCTATTTAATGTCTTACTTTATTACAACTCAACTGACTCTCCTTTTTACAATCACGTTGTGTGTAAAGAGTACAAATAACTCTACAGATAAGTATAACAATCCCTATAATATTAATTACATAGATACAATACTAAAACATCACATTTGCCATATGCAGGACATTCCATTTTGCAATGTTTGGTACCACACTTCTTGCAAAGATAAGTTTCATTTTCGGTCTTTTTAGTATTTTTATTTTGTGACATACTCTTCTTAAATTTATGTTTATGACTGTTTTCTTTGATGGCATTCACTTCTTCATTTTTAATATATCTGATTTCTTTATTTCTTTCTTCATTAAAATTTATAATTTCTACCATTCTTTCCAATGACAAATTGTTTCCCTCGTCCAATAATCTATTGATTAGAGTTTCATCTTTTATGTTTTGTAATATTTTGTCTCTTATCATGTTATTTTTTTCACTGAAATCGCAATGTTCGGCTTGAACATTTAATAATGTTATGAACTCTGGTAATTGTTGATCTTGAATTGTTATTTTGTTAAATTTGAATCGTTCATATAGGATGTCAATTTTAATATAAATGACGCTCACTACACTTTAAATGTACCGTATATAATTCACTCCTTATGCGTTCCAGTTCACTGTGTTTGTTCCGTATTAATTGTCTCAGGAGCTTGACACTCGCGTTAGTTAGAATATTATTGTGTTAGAAGTTTGGATGACACTACTGTGAACATCTTAGCCAAGGGTATGGATTTTGCTACTACACCTAAGCGAATACCGTACGAGAAGATAATCGGTAATGTGGAGGAAACGATAGTACGTAACCCTAAATACCTCCAGGTGATGCGGATACCCTTAGGCAGGAGATCGCGGTCATATTGCGGAAATCGAAACTGCCAACCAGTAATAATATATAATCCTCGCGGCTGTTGGAGAACGACTAGAAAAATACGGCCGTGTATGATAACGACAATGGACGTGTCCTGATAATCCCATGATGGGCAACATGTCGGGATCGTACATGGCGGCCTATAGCGCCACGCGTGGCCTCGTGCCCGGAGTGGCCGGGCGTGGGGGAACCTCCTTCCAAAACACCGCCGGCGACTCAGTGATGGTGGTGACCGAGTGCACGAGGATAACGCTGGAAGACGGGATATTAGCCATGGCCAAAACTGTGGCTGACAGCCTGTTGGAAGGCAGGAGTCCGGAACACTGGGTAGAACCAGCCATCACCTGGGTTGAAAGAGTCCCGGGATGCGGAAAAACGACGTGGGTGGTGCAACATATAAATATAACCGAAGACCTAGCCATCACCATCACTACAGAAGCCGCAAGAGATTTAAGAGAAAAACTAATAAGTCTGCGAGGAAAAGAGGCTAAACACCGTGTGCGAACCATGGCATCGCTACTGGTAAATGGAGTTGTGAGTGGGGCGGCGTACACGAAGCTATTCGTGGACGAGGCCCTCATGGCCCATTTCGGAGCGGTGGTCATGGCGTCGCAAATTACACAGGCAAGGGAGGTGGTCATGATAGGAGACGCTAACCAGCTCCCCTACATAGACCGACATGACCTCTTCTATGCACTACTGCAGACCTCCGAGCATAATCAAAACATCTAAAACTGCTCTACTCTGCACGCACAGAAACCCATTAGACGTAGCCTACGCTCTACGAAGAATATATAATGGCATATATTCTTCTAAACTAACACCCAGGTCCCTGTCGCTGAAAAGGTTGGGGGGAGAGGAAATCCCGAATACAGCCAACACCCTCTACTTGACCCATACCCAAGCTGATAAGGCTATGCTTGTCGGCAAGGGATATGGAACAAAACCGGGATCTCAAACCTTAACCATCCACGTGGTACAGGGGCTTACGAGCGAGGCAGTGGTGATTGTGCGTGCGAGTCACACACACAACAGTATCTACGGCAGTGTCGCGCATGCGGTCGTCGCCACCACCAGACACACCGGAACATGCACATATTACACCAGGCACTACATGGGGGACGCTGTCGTGGATATAATACAAGAAGCGGAAAGAGCGGAGATATCGGACATTCAAGGTTACAATCTGGAAATGGCCATGGCGAGCCGGGACGAGTTGGTGGTGCGGGGGATCCTGTCGGCATCGGGTCGGCGGTGGGAGCTGAGCTAGTCGTCAACCGGCGGATGGTTCGGTTCCTACTGCTGTTGTGGTGCTGGCGGGGTGCCTCGTGTCGCCGACTTCTTTTGGGCTTGGTGGCCGTTTGTAGGTTTCAACTTAACTAATAATTTAACTTGTGGTATTGAAATGTAAAACAGTAAAATTAAAATAGCTTATAATTTACAATTATACAAGAACATAATATAATATATCAAATATTCTATACTTTCATGTTTTGCTAAGCTATTTGAGTCTCTAATATGCCCAGTAATTTCCAACATCATTCACTCCTGTGTCTCTGAGTGTCAGCACGGATTTTTACCAGGGCGCTCAGTCCAGACGAACTTTATAGCATTTGTGTCAGATATATCACAACAAGTTGATAGAAAGCTCCAGGTGGACACAGTCTACGTAGATTTTAGCAGCGCCTTCGATAAGGTCAATCACACATTATTACTTACGGTATCCAAGATCCACTTCTAAAGTGGTTTCAATCTTATCTATGGGAAAGACCTCAACAAGTAGTTATACATGGTTATACATCGACATGCTACTATGCTACCTCCGGGGTAGGTTCCCATTTGGGACCGGTACTTTTTTTGGCGTTCATTAACGATATATACTATCAAATAAAAAAATGTAAATTCTCAATGTTTGCAGACGATTTAAAGATATATAGATCTATAAAATCAGCCAATGACAGCAGGTTGTTGCAAAATGATCTAAACAACATATTTAATTGGTGTCGGTCAAATTATATGTCTCTCAACGTCAATAAGTGCTACCATATTAAATACAGCAGACTAAAAACCACTTGTTACTAGGTATGAGATCGGCGGCGCATCTCTAGTTGAGGTAGATGAAATACGTGATCTAGGAGTAACTATTGATAAGGCTCTTACGTTCAAATCACACATTAATTCAATAGTGTCTAATGCTGCAAAAAATTTAGGTTCTTAAAAAAGAACACTAAAGGTTTTCATAATGTTAAAACAAAAATCTTATTGTACAACTCTTTAGTGCGCAGCCATCTTGAGTTTGCCTCTAGTGTCTGGAACCCATACTATTCGGTACATTCGCAGAGAATTGAGGGTATCCAACGATCATTTACAAGGCATCTTGCATTTGGTACTCATGGCTTCTCTCACAGACAACCATACAATCAGAGACTATTATATTTTGGAATGATAAGTCTACAGAATAGAAGAATGATGTCGAACGTGGTTTTCTTGCATAAATTAATTAATGGATGTCTAACTTGTGATAACTTAACATCAAGCGTGTCGTTGTCAGTGCCTTACAAGTACCCCAGAGGTCGCATACATAAATTGTTCTGTGTTCCGATGGCCAGGACCAATCTCGGCTTACAGTCGCCTTTGGTGAGAATTTATTCTGATTACAATTTAATATCTCAAAAAATTCCCGATCTTGATGTCTTTGGTGACGGAATTACGGGTATTTGTAAAAAAATATATGAATATTTTGCCGGTGTTATGTAGGATGCCTGTTAGTGAGTGGTACAGTTATTAGTTTGTAATAGTTAGTTACTGCGAATGTTATGTACGCTTTAATTGTGATGCATACCACACGCTGTTAGACCTGGTCAATTCCAACATGAATTTTCAATAAATGTGTGGGCAGGCTTATTGAATGACCAGTTGATCGGGCCTATTGTTTTTACAAAATGATTTTTTGGAAGAGGCTCCGCTGGTGTTCAGGCAGCGTCTGCAGCAGCGGCCTTTTTATTTCCAAATGGTCGGAGCGAGTGAGTTACATTTAGTACTTAATACTTAAAGATACGTTTTTATTCGTCGTCTAAATCTCTTACTACCACATCGTCCAATAATCCAGCAGGAGCAGAGATATTATCTTCGTATCTAGCCCATCCAAGATACCACACTAACGTCATTACGTGGGCACAGCACCCAATGGTTCGTCGACCAACTAAACAATTACAATAGTATTCGACTATCCCCAATCTGCCAGACAAATTATTTTCTATTAAAATATATACATAATATGTTTTTCTAGAGATATGTCTGGACTTAATTTTTCCTCTTATCAATGCTATGTCACCAACACCTCGCACATTATATTCAGAAAAAACCTGTGTGTCCATGCATATTTCTATTCTATATGAACCATGAAACCGAATGTGTTCACCATAATGTGATTTCGCTTGTCTAATCTGGTAAGTACCTAGGGCAAAAAGTACCAACTCACTGTAAGTAAGCCTAGGAAAATATAATTCATTATTTCTGTCTGCGGTAATACTTTGAAAAGCACTAGATCTCCTGTTCATATTTAATTCATCAATCAATTGGGCAAAATTATTAACAAGATGAATTCTTTCATTAATCACAGATACAATTTCATTTGCATCATTTCTATTATGGAAACGGACACCAAATCGGTTAAGTAGACTAGCTGCTATTTGAAAGTTTCCCATCATATTAGGAACTGATTTATTAAAATAATCCTGCCTAAGGAGCTTAAAATAGCGTTTCAAATGGCCGTTCACGGCCTCAACTACCCATCGACATATTGTTACGCAACGGCTGTTGTTGGCTTGCTGTGTTGTGAGTTGGTGTTCGCCTTCTAATAGAGAATCAGGCATATATGGTCTATAATTACATCCTTCTAACATTCTCATTGAATCCCGGAAACCTCTGTCTAAAATGAACACATCATTTTCTTGGCAATATGATCTGAGAGGACCACTGTCAGCATCAAAAAGCGATGTGGTAGCCTTATATGGACCAAAACATTCCAAGATATAACCATCACAAGCAAAAAATAAAAATGGTTTTAATAAGTTTTTGTATTTATGTAATGAATATGTATGTTTACGTTAATGAGGTTGTATGCCAAAGAGCTTTTAGCATGTAAAAATAAAATGTAATTCAAATTTGTGTTGACATTCCAATTTATTCTATTGTTTTTTTCTATGTGTCAAACTGTGTGTGAGAAATAAATTTTTGTGTGTGAGAAAAAAATTCATCAACCAACAATTCTTTTTATTCAATAAAACCAACATGAGAAGAGCTTTCAAATAAACATATTTTGGTCGAAACGAGCCGGATAATCAAGAGGTTACAATTGAGTGAGTTTATAGAACATCAAAGAGAAAATTATTTCACATGAAAAATGACTACTAGTGAGAGTTTAATTTCATTACAACAGGAGTTGTCTGAAAAATTACAGCGATCAGAGAGAAATTACAAAAAGACGCCGAAAGAGAGACTCAAACAGGCATATTTAGAAACGAGATTAGATGTGTTAGAAGGACAGTTTTCGGGATTTAAACGAAGGCATGAGGAGGTTGTTTTAGTTGCGTCAAAAGAGAAAAATCAGTCATACTTCACTGAAAATTCATACGAGACATTTGAGGAGCTGTATGTATGTTACAAAACTAACCTAAAAGAGACATTGAAAAATTTGTCATCAGATGAAGGTCAATTATCAAACTCTGTGCTGTCAAACACTAATGAAGCCAATTATTGTGGTCTGAAGCTACCTAGCGTTAATTTGTGTTCCTTTAATGGAAAATATGAGGAGTGGCAAACCTTTCATGACATGTTTACCTCTTTAATTCATAACAATCAAAATATTTCATCGGTACAGAAGTTTCATTACTTGAAAGGTAATTTATCTGGTGAAGCACTTAACCTTATCTTTAATTACTCTGTCACTGAAAGTAACTATCAAGAAGCATGGAAACAATTAGTAAAAAATATTTATTCTCAAAGTGACAGTAGACAAAATAAGTTCGGGAACCACTGGTGTAGGGGATTGCGTAAAAACGGATCTGTGACAGCCCTGTAGCAAGAGGTAATGATGTGTCTTGTTTAAGTGAGTTATTGTTATGCCTTGAAAATTACTGTAAAAGCATTGGAGTATATAAGATTGACGAATCTCTTATACCCGACATTGAAAACCTTTTAGTTTATAGTGCAACACCTGCATTTAAAGGTACATTAAGGATTCATCAATTGACATGGAATATGGAACAGCCCTATATTATCCACGCAAGGCAACTAAGTTGCTTAGATCCCCTTGTCCTACCTGAAGAAAATGATGCGAGAAGAGACAGTGCGCAAATGGCAGGATAATAAAAATAAAATGGTAATCATCCCAATGCTGATCAATCATAGCATTAAGGTAATTTATAGCAATCAACTCATTTGCAGATATATTTAGATCAAGGAATATTTTGGGGGAAATTGTTAATGCATTGTAACTTGTACAAAATAATGGCAAGTACTGACATTCTGTATAGGAGCCTGAAGAGAAAGAATTATTTAAAAACTAATAATTAAACAAGGAAGTGTTTAATTATTAGTTAACAAGATAGATCTATGATAGTACAATGTCTGCCTGACCAATATTTACATATAGTGGGGAAATCTGCAACAGCCCATGACATTATCATACAATTAATTGCAAGGAACATTTGAGAGAAAAAGCGTATTCAAAAATTTATATTTGCGAAAAAAGCTATTGACTTCAAAATATGTACATACAAATACGTTGCAAGATCATTTCATGAAGTTTGACCAAATAATAAATGAACTAGAAGCTTCAGGGAATACACTATCCAATGCAGACAAAGTATACCATTTACTTTTGACTCTCGGTGATGAGTTTGATGGTGTAATTACATCATTGGAAACAATGAGTCTAGAAAAAGATTTAGACATAGACTTCCCAAAAAGTAGATGACTTGATGCTGAAATGAAATTAAAGGGTAAGACACAATCAAATGAAAACAAAGATAATACATTCGTGACATGCTATAACTGTGGTAAAAAGGGCACCTATCATATGATTGCAAGGCACCCCAAAAAAATCGACAAAGAACAGGTCCTAACCGTGGTTATAACAGAGGAAGAAGGGGAAATTCAAGAATAATATAGAGAAGACATACGAGGTAAAAGACAGAGAAAGGCACCTAATTATCTTAAAGACTATGATACTACAAGTTATCAAGCATACTGCCTGTTGACATGTGATGATCCATGAACATATACAGAAGGGATAAACCATGAAGAATGGAGAGAGGCCATTACAAAAGAAATAAAATCACTAACTGAGTTAGACACATGGACAGAATGTAAACTACCGACAGAGAAGCGAGCTATCGACACCAAATGGGTATTTGAAATAAAATCTGACGGTACAAAAAAGGCACGTCTAATAGCCAAAGGTTTCCAACAACAACCATAAGACTATGTTTATTCACCAATGGCCAAAATGACTACAATTAGAATGAGTTTATCACAAGCCCTATGTCGTGATTGGAAGATTAAGCAATGGACATGTGTCCTGTTATCATTCCCGTATCCACCACCTGTTGCAGATAGTGGGATATCGTATTCTTTGATTAAAGAGTCATAAGCCATTTTATCATATCCCTTGTCAAGTGTTTTCATGGGTTATGTAGTTTTAAAAACTGTTTTTTTATATGAATTATTGCTCAAAATATTTTTGTTTTCAGTGATATGTGAAAAAGGAGGTGGCATAGAAGATAAAACATCAGCATAAGATTTTGTGACAAGAGGATGCATTTTTAAGGCTTCTGCATACGAAAGACAATTCTTTGCCATTGTTTCTTTTATGGATTTGTGGCGAGAATATTCTAGACATCTCCGATTAATTGCATAATGTGATCCTGAGCACAAACAGCAAACAACATCATCGTCGTCGATGCTACAACTATCACCTAAATGACCATTCCCACATTTGAAGCAGCGAGGTGTAAACCTACACTGGTTTTTAATATGACATACCTGCAGCAGTTAAAATATTGTATAGTCGGATATGTATAAGTCGACAGGTAGGGAATTAAAGCAAAGAAAAACTCTTAGGTAATACTTGTCCGTCAAAAGTCATTACAATGGTTTCAATTGGAATAAAGTTAGACTTACCATCTACAATATTTTTTTATTAATTCTCCTTACTTTTAAAATATTACCACATCCCATAGGAACAGTAATATTTTTTAATAGATCTTCTTCAGACCAATCAACAGGGACTGCTCTTACAACTCCCATTCTATGTAACATTATAATAGGAATAAAAGCTTTGTAATTATTTTTTAATAAAATTTGTTTATTAAATAAATGAATTGGCATCGTCATTATGTACAAAAAGATAGTGTTATTCTAATTTCTACCTATTTTCTTTAAGCTTCCGTTAACTATATTTTTAATGGACTGTTTTTTTAAAAATTGGCCAAAAAGAACAGGATTAATAATAGTGTTATCATTAGGTGATGCTTCTAATTTTTGGACATGTATGATGTAAGGTAGTGCGTCACTTTGTTCATAACAATTCCTGCCAATAGTGGGTTTGTAATTTGTGTTGTTCACATTTTGCAATTGTGGTTGTGATGTAGGAGGCTTAATATGCACAATTTCTGAATGTTTGTCGGAAGCTAACTTTGTTCCCTGTGTGTTTTCACAAAGACAGTCTAAATCATGATTTAATGAGGAATCCCGATGTCTCCTTTTGCGGTTGTTGCAGTGCTTGCGAACTTTTCGAGCTGATGTTCGTTTTGCGCCCATTAGTAAGGGAAGCATTTTCTGAGCATTCGGTTTCCAAAATTGCCCCTTCCGTTTCCATTCCCGAACAATCGATGGTAACAATGTTGGACACCTGGGGGCATGGCCCCCAGGGTCTTCTGGATCAAACATATACTTAAGCAATAGAAGAAAAACTTACCATGATCACTGAAGAAATGACACTATGATAAATATAAATAGATAAAGATATAGAACTACTGAAAATTATTACCTATCTGACCCTAATTAGTCTTAAATTAATTAAAATAATCAAAACCGCAAGAAAAACAACCCACCTAATTCGAAGTTTCCCGCGCTTTTCGATTTTGCATTATATTCCTGTTAAAAGAAGGAACGTGTTGGCAATTATACCTTGTAACACTTACATAATGTTTTATTTAATCTATACTAGTTTCACGGTATACAATCTATGAAGATTGCAGATCTTGAATTCTTATTTGTTTTAATAAATATTCTAAGTACTAACTACATAATAAAACAATATGTTGATTTGTCATGTTAGTTTCTTAATGTGTAATTTTTAAATAACATTCCTTGTAAAAACAAAAATTGTAGCCTAAATTGCAATTTAACAATATCTATCTATTTATAAGTAACCTGTTGTAAGTAAATGTTTTAAACTCTTTGACATTTCTTTATAATGTACATGCTTTAAGTCTAAAATCAGAAATATTGTCTTGCCTGTTATTTGTTCATAAAACAATTAAAACATCACTTAAAGGGTTTAGTAATGTTTAAATGGAGGGGGGAGGGGTTGAAGAGGATAAACGACCTTTACTAGGGCGTGACTGGTTAAATGTTATTAAAATAGACTGGCCTTTGTCTGGTGTTTCAAAATGTAAGAAAAATAGGGTTCAAGCACTGGAAAGCCAAAGTGACGGGCATACTAAATTAGAAAGTTTATTAAATAAGCATCCTGAGGTATTCTCAGAGATGTCAGGAGAGATCAAGGGATCGCCGGGTATGTTGAAATTAAAACCTGGTTCCATACCTGTTATTTGCAAACCTAGGCGTATTGCTTATGCAATAGAAGGTATTGTGAAAAATGAGTTTGATAAATTAGTTCAGGAAGGAAAAATGTTTATGGTATCTAAAGAGGCTGTCACTTGGGCTACTCCAATTGTGCCTATTGTAAAAGGGCCAAATAATGTAAGAATATGTGGTGACTATAAAATTACAATCACTCCTCACTTAAAGTGTTGCATCATCCAATTCCTGTAATAGGGGATATTTTTGCTAAATTGAATAATAATAATGATAAACCAATTAAAGTATTTTCTAAAATTGACTTAAGGAGAGCATATATGAATCAGAAAATGGATGATGAATCACAAAAGATAATGACACTAACAACCCCATGGGGATATTTACCGTCCAAGTTTTATGATGTTTGAAATTACATCAGCACCATTAGACTGGCAAGAATTTATGGATGCATATCCATAAATTCTTGCCACTTTAACATACCTAATGTATATTTAGACGATATACTTGATGTGAATTTTTGTGAGGAAAGTCATTTAAAAACATTAGAAATTGCGTTAGGTAAGCTTAAAGAATTAAATATTAAAATCAATAAAGAGAAATCACAATTTATGTCAAACAAATTAGAATAATTGTAATTGATAAAGAAGGAATTCATAAAACCCCAGAGCACATTAGGGCCATATTGGATGCACCACAGCCTAAAGATGTAAAACAACTGAGAAGTTTCTTAGGAACTGTTAACTTTCATAATAAGTTTATGCCAAATGCTGCTCATAAATTACATGTTTTATGTCAGTTGTTACGAAAGAATGTACCTTGGAAGTGGACAAAAGAATGTATTAAAGCTTTTGAGTGGGTAAAAAGTTGTATAGCATCGGATCAAGTTCTCATGCATTATAATCCAAAATTACAATTAGTATTGAGCTGTGACGCATCTAAATATGGGCTGGGGGCATGTTCAGCTCATAGAATTTACAGTAATAATGATAAAAATAAATATGGGCTGGGGGCATGTTCAGAGCGTCGAGTGTAAGTTTTTGTTCAATACTAGAAAACGTCACGAAAAAGTTAGCGAGTTAACTCAAACTTTAAAGTATGTGTAGCACACGCGAGTGTAGGTTTTGATTCGCTACTCGAAACACATTTACGTTTGCTCACTTTGCCGAAAGTTTTTTATTTTCTCATGTTGCCTGCGCCGGTTTCGGCCTTGACTTCGGCGAATATTATACTACCAAATCACAAACTATACTCTAGGAGAGTCGGCTCTACAAAAACTAACACCTCTTAAAACAATAGGATAGCACTCCCATGAATGAATTTAGTGCTATTTCGTTTTAACTTGCAAGATAGAAAGAGACACAAGGTGAGGCCGGACGCAACCGAAATACCACCAAACGATGTCATAACAATTGAAATTTTAAACATCTTTAGAGCAATAAAACATCTGCAAAGCAGTAAAACATTTGGTTGGATTTCTCTAAACTGCTAAAATAATACAAATGCTATGCACAATGTAGTGCGTTTATTCACAGTTCACTTCCAGCCGTGCAATACTATAGACTTAGAATAATAACAGTGCAGTTTTGAATCTATCCTAATACCTAAAATGAAAACCAGTGCAACACAGTTTGAAATGTTAGTGAATTTCATGGAACAGTAAGTATGCTTCATATTACTGCATTTATATAGTTAATATGTTGGCATAATGCTGTAATTTTTTTGTTTCTTTCAAGGCATGGAGACATTAATAAGCCGACTAAAGATGCTCGTGGTAGAGTGAAAGCCATTGAAAATTGGGCAAGGCTAACCAATTTATTGAACGCCGATCCTGTACGAGATAAATTATCTGTTGTATGAAGAAACCTTAGTTTGTGATTTTTACTTTAAGGCTGCTAAAATAAACAAAGCTGCTTGTGGGACTGGCGGTGGACCTGCCTTACAGACTAAGCTCACGGATCTTGAGCAACGTGTACTACGTATTATAGGTAGTCAAGCAGCTACTGGTTCGGTTGGTGTCATGGAGTTGGGATTTTCACAGGTAAATAAAACAGTCACATATGTTTTATCTTTTTTATACCTAATAAAAATAAAAAGTTAATGTGCTTGAACTTTTCTGCAATCCAATTTATGTGATTATGATAAACTGTGAGGTCTTTTAAGGACACTTAGAAAGTTACCTAATTCTAAAAAATACTACTCTTAACAGTAAAACTGACTATGTAAAGCTCATTTTTTAATAAATGACAAGACAATATATACATTCTATTTCTTTAACTAGGTATAACAATCTGAATTGTACATTTGCAGGAGCCAGATCAAAAATGTCAGTCATGATAGTGACAGAACTATAGAACTAGAACTAGAAGAAATAGTTACTAGAACACTGCCCACAACACCAACTCTACAGGCCATAATTGAGGAGAGTCCATCAATTCTTACAATAGAAGGGAATGTAAATATAGGTACCTACATTATTTAATTATATACAGCTAAGAATAATTATGGAGTCGAGAGAAGTAAGAGGTTCTAATACCGTGCCTTACAGGACTTTGTCTCAACACTGGTCTGTGTCCTGATTAGAATCGAGAGACCCGGGGCCGACGCTGCATTGTACCAATGTGTTTACATATGTACTTTTAAATAGTACATATGTACTTTTAAATAGTATTATAGCGGGCCAACGCGCACCGCTTCGCCGACTGATGTACTCTTATAATGAACATTTTGCTGATATAGACTTATTTAAATTGTCTCTTGGCCAATTTAAAAACAAAATTTATTTAAAGCTCAAAACCATCCCCTCACCATCCCCTATACACCCGTTATTCACCTTTGAAATCTGTGACTGGTGAGGATATCCGTAAAGCTATATTATCTATTAAACTAATGCGGTGGGGTGCGATGACGTCAGTAGAAGTATGATTCTATTATTGCTTGACTCTGTCCTTCCAATTTTATGTCATATTTTCAATTTCTCTCTCACTAGTGGAGTATTCCCTTCCACCTGGCATAAATCTTTTACCATCCCTCTTCCCAAAATACAAAATCCAACCTCTCTTACTCACTATAGACCCATCTCCATTTTGGCTTTATTTCCAAAAATCCTCGAGTCCCTTGTCCATAAACAACTCTCAAATTTTATTTTCTCCCGCGATGTAGTTTCTGTCTACCAGTCTGGCTTCGGCCTGGCCATAGCACCTCCACTGCATTATTGAAAGTCACTGAAGACTGTCGTGAAGGCATGGAATGTTCCCAAATCACGGTTTTAATTCTGATGGATTTCTCCAATGCCTTTAACGCCGTAGACCACGACATTCTTCTTGCTATATTGAAATCAGCGGGCCTCTCCTCTTCAGCACAGACCTGGTTTACCTCTTATCTGCAAGGACGCCAACAGGCTGTACGTGTTGACAACATTGTATCAGACTGGTACAAACTATCATCTGGTGTTTCCTCAGGGTGCTATTTCTGTCACCCTTTCTCTTTTCATTGTTTGTGAATACTGTCACCAGAAGAAGTTTCGTCAGCTTACCATCTGTATGCAGACGATCTGCAGTTCTATGTGCAAGGTGATGTACGCGATATAAATAATCTCATAAACTCCTGAATTGTGACTTATCCCGCATTGCTGAGTGGTCCAATAGCTATGGCATTTTCAGTTAACCCAAGCAAATGTCAAGCTATTATCATAGGTAGCCCAAGACAGTTAGCTCATCTTGAGTCACGTTCCCTCGAATCACTTACGTCACACAACTCGGTCATACCGTTCCAACCGGTGGTTAAAAATTTGGGTTTGTTCATTGACAGGTCGTTGAGCTTGGCAACCACACATTACCGAAGTCTGCCGCCGTGCGAAATTTCACATTACGTTCGCTGTACAGATTAAAATACTTTTTTACCTATAAAGACAAAAATTTTACTTGTCCGATCCCTTCTCTTTCCTGCCCTAGATTATGCCGATGTGTGCCTTACGAATGCTAACCAAGACCTGTTGAACCGATTAGATCGTCTCATTAATAGTGGCATTCGCTTTATTTTCGGTGTTCGCAAGTTTGACCACATTTTCTTCTTACCGTCGGCAACTAGGGTGGCTTCCTATCCGGCAACGCAGGAGCCTCAGGGTTGTCTGCTGCCTTTTTGATATTTTGTTCAACCCTAAAGCTCCGATTTTATCTTAAGTTGCGATTTAAATTTCTTGGATCCACTCATGATCATGGTCTCCGCTCATCACGCAACCTCACATTGGAAGTGCCAGTTCACCACACTAACTTCTCTTCCGCATCATTTACTGTCACTGCAATTCGTTTATGGAACGATTTACCTTACCACATTCGGGCGGCTACGACCAAACACACATTCAAGAAATTAGTTCGTGAGCACTATCTGAAGACACTTGCTTAAAACACTTCATTTTCTAGATAAATTTATTTATATGTATATATATATTATATATATATGTAGGTATATAGCTGTATATATGTTTGTTTATGTATGTATTTGTATATATATTAAGTAGTATGTAAGTTTAGAATAGTTTTTTGTCTGCGCCAAACAAATGTTTACCTACTAGCCTTTCGGTTGACTGGTAGAGAATGCCGCATGTTGCATTAAGTCCGCCTGTTGTATATTTTATATGTGCAATAAAGTTTAAATAAATAAATAAATAAATAAAAAATAATCATATCATAAAAAGGCGTGAGTGTATGTATGTATGTATGTATTATTTTTATAATTAAGTTTAATTCACAATCTCATTACTGGTAACTAGTACATTGCGGATTCATGTTATATACTATAGTGTATGGCGTGACTTAGTATTGTGATAATTTCAATATCAAAAGGATTCAATGGTGGGAACTTAGACTATTAATATACAACCATACAACCAGTTTATACCCAAATTACATTGGTTGCATTAAGGGACTTGATTACGACCACTACATGTTTTATTTTGTAATTTCTGTTGTGTCTCTCAGTGCTGGGCATTTAAAAAAATATTAATGTTTCTATGCATTATCTGCGGACAATGTTGTTGATTACATAATAAGTACTTGTTTTATATCAACTCATTTTTGTAATAGAATTATGTAATTGTTTTGTTGTTCTAAATAAATAAAATAAAATAATAGAATATTTTTGTTTAAATAAATAATTTTTCATCCATAATTGTGTTACTAATGAAAAAATGAAACTTTCCAGTTACTGATGAGATATGGAACCAACCAGGATCATCTCATCAACCCCATGTACCTCGACCACCATCACCTATCCAAATATTACCTCAAGATTCACAGCTTAGAACTCCACCACCACCCTCACCAGTAAATATCCGCTTTCCGGATCTACGAGGACATACTCCGCGACGAAGAGGAGTTCGACATAACTTGACGTCACCATGGCGACGAAGACCACAGTCCTACGCAGATCAAGCAACCGACCACTTTTTGAATGCTGATTTGGAATTGCCAAATTTCCTTAAGCGGCAGCACGAGGATAACAAAGAAATAGAACTCCGCAAACTACAATTAAGAGAAAGCGAGTTACAATCGCAGCAGAGATGGCAAGACATCACGATGCTGGCAATAGCTGCTTTAAATAAAATAGTGGATAAGTATAGTAAATAAATAATATTCAAAGTACACTAATGATATTTTATTTCAAATGTCATAACAGACATTGTGATACTAGTTTTAATTAAAATTTATTGGGCGAATTGAATTCTAGATTAATATAGGGAATTATTATGCGACAAGTTATTGTAAACCAGTGCAATACTTTAGATTTGACAGTGTACTATTCACAACGTTAGAATCTGCATTCCTCTGTCAACCTGTTAATATTTATATAAATGAAATATCATGTGCAAATATGAGTAGCACTGTATCGCACAAACAACTTGTGAAGTAGGTATGTAGATATATTAATTATTACATGTATACTTACTTATATATTTTTATTTAAAATAAATACAAATCTATCAAATTAACATCATTTAGTCATATAGATTCGCACAATTATAAACACAATGACATATGGCGGCGCCCTGGCGGAAGGCGGACCTTCGATAAATTTTAAAATACCAAATTACAAATACCGAAAGCGCGTGGGTGTCTCGCCTAGGGAAAAGGGCAGGACTCCTCCGACTCTCGCAGCAGGCGTTCCTCGGCCACGTGGTGGCGCAGGGCAGCAGCAATCCAGGGAGGCACAGCACCAGCACTCTCAGTCAACCACCAGAGTTTTACACCACCATTTGAAACAGCGGTGAAGCGACAAACTTATGAACCACTATTCATATCGTTCCAGAAATATAACCGAATTGATGATCGCGACGGCGGAGATAACCATCAATCGGTCACGGCGGATAGAACAAGTGTTGTCTGCGAAGCGGCGCGCGACAAAGTGGGGGCGCTGCTGTAGTAGCAGCGCCTGCGGCGGCGGGTGCACGATATTTTTATTGGGAAGGGTAAAAGGAAAAATAGGTTTGACACTTCGCGAAATGTGATGAATTTAATTTATGGCGCCAACACATTATAAACAATTAAATTATATAAAACATTATTAACATATAAAAATGGCATTAAAATAATTGTAAAAAACATATTTATTATCTAATAAGTCTTTGAGCTAATTGATCTCTGTATGCCCTTCCTCGTAGCAAGTCATCAGACATTCTTTCTCTGTTAATTTGTTCTATTTGTGTATCCTCACCTAAATCTGTAAGTTGATGCAACAATTAACTTTGTTAGATATAAGCAGGATAAAATATATATATATGACTTTATATAATAATCCAGTCACCATTAGTACTTGGCTCTGATACTCCATAATCCAGGGCAATGTTGTACAACACACAGCAAGCCTGTATTATTTGCGCACATTTTTGGGGCTTATAATGTAAAACCCTATCCTTACACAAGCAGCGCCATCGGTTCTTTAGCCTTCCAAATGTATTTTCAATTACAACTCTTGCTGCATATGCTTTGTGTTGTATGTTGCTTGTGATGTATTTTGCACATCTAAATATGGTGTCATTAACCAGGGACGTTGAGGGTATCCAGAATCTCCTAAAATTTTGAAATACATTAAGAATATTGGTTGTAAACATTAAAGAATGATGATGAAAATAAAAAGGATATTACCTACAGTATTATTAATGACCACAGTACAAAAAATACAGTAAAGCCACGTCTCCAATTTGTATCTATTGTTAATATTTGTTGTTATCCAATTTCAGTGCATCGATACCTCGCACGGCGAGAAAATCTTTTGCATCGAAAAATTGCACGAGTGAACAGTAAAAAGCGGCGATAGTCCAATAGCTAAAGTATCGGACTTGCTGCCGACAGGTCGTGAGTTCGAATCCATAATAATAATCCAAATCGTTTATTTTTCTTGAATGTTCTAGGAATTATGAGTTGCTGACATATAATCAAGGAGCCGATGTACCCAACCACTCTTTTGATGAAATCTCTGCAGATAACTCATTACCAACAATAACTACTGAGTAAGTAATTTTAAAAACGTATACACATAGTAGGTAGTAATTTTATATGAATATACTAATCAGACAAGACTTTTAGTGTTTTAGAACACTGTCATAATATAGGTAACAAACATAATCAAAACATTTATTGTTTCAGAAATACTCAGGAAAACTATGAAATAGTGATTGATGAAAATAAAAATAGTGATAGCCAATTTCAACCACTCTCAGGACGACGAATTATTGATATCAATTACTTTTTCCGAGAATTACAAGAAAAAGCACGACATAATAAACTATTTGATTGTAATTTAAATAATTTTCAACTGATCGGTGAAAGAAGGCTCGGATTACTATCAATATTTAAATTTGAATGTAACATGTGCAAAGAAGTTTGTTTAGTCCGCTCTGATAATAGTAATGAAAATATTAATATAAATATTGCAGCTACATCTGGAGTCATAGCATCAGGAATAGGTTTTTCTCAATTTGAAGAATTATGTTCAGCCATGGACGTTCCAGTATTTTCCGCAAAATATTATATAAAATTTCAAGACAAAGTGTATGAAGCTTGGGAAAAAACTGCAGCCAACTCAATGGCAGCAGCTGCTAAAAAAGAAAAAGAAATAGCCATTGCAGAAGGGCGAATCAAAAATGGTTATCCGGTAATTGATGTGTATGTTGATGGCTCTTGGTGTGCTAGATCATATGGATCCAATTACAAAGCTTCATCAGGTACTGCTGCTATAATTGGAAGAAGGACTGGCCAGGTTCTATACCTTGGTGTCAAAAATAAATATTGCATTTTCGTGCCCGAGCAGAAAAAAATAATACTGTACCTAAACAGCATACCTGCTTCAAAATCAGGGCTCTGCTAGTTCCATGGAAGCTGCAATAATCGTAGAAGGGTTTAAAGCTTCCATTTCCATCCATATGGTATTTATAGTAGAATGATAGCCGACGGAGATGCATCAACATATTCAAAAATCCTAAATGCTAAACCATATGAACCACATAATGTGACCGTCGAAAAAATAGAGTGTCGGAATCATATCTTGCGAAATTTGTGCAAGAAGTTGCGGGGATTGACAACGGACACTAAATACTTGTTAATTCACAGAAAGTCATTAACTAATGAAAAAATAATGAGCATAAGAAAAGTGATTGTCAATGCCATTCGCTACTATAAATCATCAGAAAGAGAAAAATGTAGTGCAATTTTAAATTTACATAAGGACATAATAAATTCAGTAAGCCACGCTTATGGCGACCATAGAATGTGTCAAGACTATAATTGCAAAAAAAAATCTCTTCAAAATGGATTAAAAGACATCCAAAATTCGACGTTTCTATTTAGAATAAACGCAATTATTTCAAATGTTGCTTCAAAATCAAGAAGCCTAATAGAAGACGTTGACACGAATGCTGTAGAATGTTTTAATAATGTTATCGCGAAATTTATTGGCGGCAAAAGAGTAAATTTTGCATTGAAGCGGGGTTACCAAGGCAGGTGTGCAGCAGCATTAGTTTCTTTTAATTCTAAGTCTGCAATATCTTCGGTACAAGCAGCTTTCACAAATAAAAATCCTGAAGGCAGAGTTAAAGAAATTGAAAGAAGAAGGGCACATAAAAGAAAATTAAACATAGAAAATCCAACGAAAAAACGTAGAAAGTTAAAAGAAGTTAACAGAATGCAGCACGAATATGGTCCAACTAGTTCAGCACCCGATATGCCGGACGATGAATTAAATAAAGCTAAAGAAGAATTTGTAAAAAATTTAAAAGTACTTACTATGAATAGACACTGTATCGAAAGGTCAACTGTACTACAGAAAGATAGTAGCGAATGGTTAGAAATAAGAAAAAATCTTGTTACCGCGTCCAACTTTGGACTTATTTGCAAAAGGAAAATAAGTATAGGTACCGCTCCTTTAGTGAAAAATATTCTTTATAAAAAAAACTTAGCACACATTGCATCCATTGCTCACGGAATTGAAAACGAACAACAAGCAATTCAACAAATTCAGCAACAAGAAAAGGTTGTCTCCCTTCATTGGCGCAACCCCCGATGGGTTAATTAGTGATGACATTATCGTGGAAGTTACATGTCCTATCACAGCTGCTAAAATAGAATTTATAGAAGCTGTTAAAGGAAATAAAATTAAAATTTTAAAATATGATAAAAAAACGCATCAATTTGTTATAAATAAAAATAGTAACTGGTATTTTCAGATACAAGGACAGCTCCACATTACACAACGACGATTATGCTTGCTAGGCATTTGGACAGGCGAAAAGAGCCCTGTACATATAGAGTATATTGCAAGGGATGACGATTTCTGGAACCAGAAAATGGAATCTAAACTGGTCACATTTTATATGAAATGTTTGCTTCCAGAATTAGTAGATTCTAGACACACACGAGGAATGGCCATACGAGATATCTCATTACAAGATAAGGAAACATACGTCCGACACTTTCCGTCCGATTGCTGAACTTGAATGTGAGCTAAGAGATGCAAATCTACAAATATCCAATCTCGAAAAACTTACACAAATCCAGGAGACAAACCATGTGAATAGCTTGTTTGATGAACTTATACAATCTCCAGGGGGTGAAAACCTTGCATACCACTCACAGTTAGGACAAAATAAGTATGTACACAAAGTTCCCTGCAGTAGGAAAAAATTGATAAAATATGTTAAAATCAACAAGTTTATAAAAAAACTGAACAACTAATTAAGAAACAAAACTATTTAAAATCTAATATAGCACTGAGAAAAGAGCGGGCCAGTTTAATAGACACACTTGATATTCTTGATAGTAAATTGAAACAGAGCAGGGCCATGTATGATAGGGATACCAAAAGTCTAAACAAGATGATTGATGAGCTGAACATGACCATCGACTCGTTGACTTGTAAACTTGTCACTTCTCGAGAATCCATTGATTCTATCCACCTGGAAGCTGACTTAGGGCCAAGTATCAAGCATCATGACGACAAGCCTAAAGGTATCATTAGTACTAATCAGTCGCAAGTTTTGGCATCACCTCGGGCAGTCGAACCGGTACTGTTGGCCAATGTACCCCGTTATTCATGCTCTGCTCAGAATGGATTGCAAATTCCTTAGAATCAAGATATGTAATGTTTAGTGATGAAATAGGAAAAGACATAGGTTACTTTCTGATGAATCACTTAGAGCAACCAATTATAAATAATTGTATGCCAAGTTTTAACTTTGACTATATTGTCAGTAAAATAAAAACCTATAAGTTCAATAGTAATGACAACCTCATTATATTACTTGGAAATGTGAGAGGTATGAAAGGGGATTCGCTTAAACAGTTCTACGCTGTTTTGAATAACTTAAACATTAATAGTGTTACTATGTTTACATTCCCATATTGTAAATATCAAAGTAAAAAGAAAAATCATGTAATATTTAAATTAAACTGTAGTTTATATAAATTTGCTCAATACATGGATAAAATACATGTAATTGACATTAACAAATTGTCATGTATTAGTAATAAATTCTTTTTGACAAAGGGCAGCATATGTATGCCCAAATATTGTAAAAATAGATTAGCTATAGTGCTAAAATATTACCTTATAACTGCAGCCAAGAACGTGGCTGTAAATTTGCTAAGTGACAATGCTTTTATTGAGCAACACTTAGAAAATAAGACCTTGGAATATGTTCCAAATAATTTAAATTGAATCGTAAGACAACAGAGGTTATCTCTGGCTGTTTGACGACAAGAGGAAAGCCAAATTACTTAAAAATTGTCCATCAAAACATACAAGGCTTTCCTGGCAAAGATTTAGAAATTAATTTGTTTTTAATTTGTGAAAATATTGACATATTATGTGTTACCGAGCATTGGCTGAAAAACTATGAATCAATTACATTTGATAACAATTATAGCATTGTAAGCTCATTTACTAGACAGTATGCAATAAGAGGTGGTTCTCTAATTATATTAAATAATATATTGCGTTGCAAAGAACGTAAAGATGTAGTGTCGCTTTCAATTGAAAGAATTATTGAAATATCGTGTGTGGAACTTGATGATCTTATAATAGTTTGTAGACCCCCAACTGGAAACTATCTAGAATTTGAAGCTACAATGGAGGATGTTTTACAGTTAGTATGCAGAAAAAATAAGAATGTAGTTGTATGTGGCGATTTCAATATCAATATCTTAGATTTATCACCTTTGTCCAACAAGTTTATCAATTTATTTAAATCATTTGATTTGCATTATGTATTTAATCAACCAACTAGAGTAACACCCACATCGGCTACTTGCTTAGACAATATCTTCTGTAATTGCAAAGTGTATGAATATGCTATTATAAGTTGTATCAACTCTGACCATAGTAGCCAGTTAGCTTGTATTGAGCACCATCATGTAAATTCTGAAGTGGAAATAGTTTGTAGGCCTATAACTAATGGTAGGTTATGTAAATTTAAAAAGAAAATAACGTCTCAAATCACATCTTTGCCGGCGACAAATGGAGATGCCAATTATCTATATAATAACTTATTTAATTTAGTTAAAAAAGAAAGCAAAGAAATATTCCCACAAAAAGTTGTAAAATTAAAAAACAAAATGAAATTCTGTGATTGGGCTACACCCGGTATATATAAAAGCAGGCGTAAGCTATTTGAACTTTATGCTTTAAAATCAACTTCTATTGACCCTGCCTTCATTGATTATGTAAGCCAATAAAAAACTTTTAAAAAAGTTTGTTTGTCTGCCAAGTCTTTATACATATCAAACAAAATAAATTTGTCTAAAAATAAAGTTAAGACCACGTGGAATATAATAAATCAGGAAGCTGGAAAAGTTCAAACTTCTAGCAACTCTTTTACTTTGGAAATAAATAATAAGGAAATTAAATCTGATGATGCAGTTGCTAATGCATTTGTCGATTATTTTGCTCAAATACCTGTGATAACTACAAGTGGTCTTAGTTCATCTCCTGATATAGCAGTCACCCTACTTGAGTCACGTGTGGATAAGTGCAGTAAACTCTTCCAATTTAGCCATATTGATGCTATCACAGTTGTAAAATCATTCCGTTCTCTTAACAAGAAGAAAACGGAGGATCTCTGGGGTATCTCAATTCACATTATTCAGTCTGTCATAGATGAATTAGCCCCACTATTAGCCCAAATTTTTAACAATTGTGTTGATGAGGGTATCTTCCCTGATTTAATGAAAAACAGTAAACTAATACCCCTTTTCAAATCAGGCGACAAAAAAGACCCCTCAAATTTTAGACCTATTTCTATATTACCAGCTTTTAGTAAAATTTTTGAGAAAATTGTTTATAATCAGCTATTAGGTCACATAAGAACTAACAGGCTATTGCATGAAAAACAGTTTGGTTTCACCAAAGGTAGATCCACTACTGATGCAGGAACTGCACTTCTCAAACATATTTTTGATGCTTGGGAAGCCAAGCAGGATGTGATTGGAGTGTTTTGCGATCTTTCAAAAGCTTTTGACTGTGTGAGTCATGAAACGCTTTTAGCTAAACTTAGACATTATGGTGTCTCAGATGGAGCTGGCTGCCTTATTAAATCGTATTTATCGGACAGACTACAAAAAGTGGTCATAAATAGGTCAGAGTCTGCTAGCGCACCTATTATGATGGGTGTGCCCCAGGGATCAATATTGGGTCCTTTACTGTTTTTAGTATATATAAATGACCTTCCTTATTACGTTACAGACTCATGTGAGACAGTCTTATTTGCAGATGATACTTCTTTGTTATTCAAAGTCGACAGACAAAAGTCATGTTTTGACGATGTGAATAGTGCACTCTCCAGAGTCATGTATTGGTTTGAAATCAATAATTTATCATTAAACTCAAGAAAAACCAAATGTATAAAATTTTCGTTGCCGAATGTTCGGCAGGTTGATACTCATTTAAATATAAATGGTGATGTCATTGACTTAGTAAACAATACAAAATTCTTAGGTATTACATTAGATTCACGTTTACAATGGGACCCACATATTGAAGCCTTGGCAAACAAACTTAGTTCTGCAGCGTACGCAGTAAAAAAGATTAGGCTATTAACTAACGTTGAAACGGCAAGATTAATCTACTTTAGCTATTTTCATAGTGTTATGTCCTATGGACTATTGCTATGGGGATCAGCGGCCAATATTGAAAGCATCTTCGTGCTACAAAAAAGAGCGATTCGTAACATTTACAAATTACGGGCTAGAGATTCGCTTAGAGAATTGTTCAAAGAAATTAATATTTTAACTTTAGCCAGTCAATATATTTTTGACAACTTAATTTATGTATATAGAAACTACCACTCATACAATAAAAATAGTGATTTACATAATGTAAATACAAGAAATAAAAATAAACTTGCCGTTCCAATGTACAGGCTCCATAAGACTAGCTGTTCCTTTTTGGGGAAATGTATAAAAATGTTTAATAAGCTTCCACAAAGCATTATTGAGTTGCCTTTGCACAACTTTAAAAATCACATCAAAAAGACACTTATTAGTAAAGCATATTATAAAGTAAGTGATTATTTAAACGATAACACTGTATGGAGCTAGGTGCGGTATCCCAAAAGCCATGCTTGGTAACAACAATTATTTATTTATTATTTTTTGTCTTTTCCTTTTGACATTTAATGTGTATGTAAATGTACATACGAAAATATTATATTATGTATGTTAGCTTTATTGTAGCTTTAAGTTTATTTTTTTTTTTTTTATAAATGACTAATTGTAAATAACGATTAAAAAAGAGGAGATAAAAAATAAACCCTGAGAGTTTCTTGCCAGTTCTTCTCTAGGGCCTCCCAATTTCCGAACTGGTGGTAGAGTTTGACGTCAATAAGTGCCTGCAAAGGTCTATGTTGAATAAAGAATTTTTGAATTTTGAATTTTGAAACAACAAAATATCACGATCGTGCGAACCAAGACCCAGTACACGACAACTCATTCTATCAGAACTTTGACTTCGTGTATTTATTTGTAATAAAACCATAATTTACTTTAAGTTTAATTTGATAATTTTATTGACCTACAACAATACACGATCGTGACAAAGAATAATAATATTATTCCGAATCAAACAAAAATCTACAAAACTTAAGTATATGATAAAAAACGAAATTATACAAATTTAACTGAATATATTACACTAAACTAATAAACATATATATACAAATGATGTATGTTTTAAAAAGTAGGTATTCTAATCTAATAGACTTGGAGAATTAGTTACGTAATTACTGTTCTTATGATATACTCATAAGAGTAAATATTCAGTTCATTCAGTTATTAATATTAGTATCTAGGTATACAATAAATACCTACCTTATTTATATAGGCTATTCATACATACCGGCTAACTAATGTATTTGATTATTTTAATCAATATGTTGCAATGAGTTGACCTACTGCATCATTTTTCTACACTGACACAACTTCCCACAAAAGTAAATAGCGCGCGAACTCCGCGCGACGCTCCGATTTATTACGATACGCTCCTCGATGGCGGGGGCTGCGGGACGAGTTAAATGCCTATTGCGCTCGGAAAACCTGCCGTTAATACAAATTTAATAAAACAGTTCATAATAAAACATAATCAGGCTATTAGAGTTAAAACCATCAAACATGTTGACGGCGTTAGGGTGATTATAGGTTGTTGCAAATTTTGGAAGATGTAGAATGAATGGACACGACTGTTTCGTAGCCTTGTATTAAGACAACTGGTTTGACTCGAACAATAAGATTGCTTAAGTAGAATACGACCGGACAAAGGGTAAGTAACTTGATCCCAACTTATGTTATTGTAATTATATTTGTGTTATTATAACTTATGTTATTCTAATTATATTTTTACGCTTTCAGGCTGGAAGTAGAAATAATTATTTTTCCAAAATATACAGGTACCGGGTGGATTAAACGCCTTTTATTGCGATGACTTATTGATCATTGTTAGCATAATTGCCATTCGGAACGTTTTGACGTCGCTATCTATTACTAGTCTGTGGTTTTTTTTTTGTTGTTTATTTTTATTTATTTTACTTTTTTTTAAATTTTACGATAGTATCGACAAACTGTAGATAGTTTGTTGGCGATTAATACGCTATATAACACTAATTAATAAAATCAAGGCATTTTAATGAACATCCACCGTATCTTAATAGGTTATGGGCCCAGTAGGACGGGAAAGTAATTGGATGTTCAGAATTAAGCCAGATTGCCACAGATTGATAGAAAGTTAAAAAATACGTTTACGGTCACATGGTAAGACTATGGCTTCTTCAACTTTGCAGTTTCCGCAATTCACAGGCGATAACTATAGCTCGTGGCTATTTAGGATTGGTATAATCCTAGAGGAAAAATAATGTAAAGAAGTTAACGAAAATGTAGACATTGAAAAAGCCAGTGACGCCGATAAAAGAGATCTTAGAAATAGGGACGCAAGAGCCCGCAGCATTATAGTACAGAGTTTATCAGACAAGTATCTAGAATACGTAAGACTGTAAAACGTCATGTCAAATGTTAAACAATCTCAAAAATGTATTTGAGTGTAAAAGTGCTATAAGTTTATTGTACCTAAAAAAGAAACTTCTAAGTTTAAAATGTTCAGAAACAGATGAGCTAAGTGAACACTTTCGCTAATTCGATAAAATATTAAGGGAAATAGAAGAGACTGGAAGCAAAGTAATGGATCAAGATAAAGTCTGTCAACTATTAGCTCATACGACCCGATCATAACAGCTCTAGAGTCCACTAACATGGAATTGTCATGTCATATGATATGGAAGAAGCTTAATAAAGCAAATTCATTCATTATCAATTGTTGCGAGCATTGTTCATTAAGGTTTGTATGTCAAGATGAAGTTACCATCGCACAGGTGACCGGAGTCAGCATTGTTACTCTCGGGAATGACTGTGTCATCAAGGGCGACACATTCACGATAACGTCGCATAAACAAATGGCTAATAAATTACATATTGAGCCGGTTGTCCTTGCACCTGAAATATCACCTATCAACAATATAATCAACATCTCGTTATAATCAACATCTCGTCAACGTTTACGAAAGAATATATACTTGAAGACTTTCAACATTCTTTTCAAAATATCGATAAGCAAATTAAGCAGAGTAACAAAAATTCTAAGCAGATTGAGGAAGAGATCGATAACAGCATCAGCTTCCATGATATCCACCATTACGTGGCTATCTATTCAGTAATAGCAGTGATCATCGCAGTGGCAATATTCGCATACGTTCGTGCGAAGTGCCGCCGCCGTCGCAGCATCGCCGTTCGTCAATATTCGACGAGCGAAAAGGCCGTCAAAGGAGCAATACAGCCAAAACAGTCTGGGAGTGAATGTGTGTCGAAAGTGATCAGTGTGTAAGTGAATGTCCAAAAGCAGAGTCTAGTGTTAGTGTGCCTAAACAAAGAGCCTATAGTGAAAAAGTGACAAAGTGAATAAAAAACACATCCCCCGTTTTAGTGAAGTGTAATTTTAAAATCGATAACTAAATGTCGGGAACCCTTTGTACTTAGCATGGGTTATTATTGTTTTATCGTCTTGTTAACTAGCCTAGCTCACTTATCATCATCACCATTTTCATTATCTTATCTCATCTCTTTAGCCGGGAGCATGTACGGAGCAGCCGTACAATAATCGTTTCACATCGTCAGCATTTACTTAGAATAATTTGTATTGTTGTATCGTTTCGCAATGATCTAGTGCACGTCATTCCGCCGCGCATCGCGACCGTGTGCTCATTAATATCATCAGCAATTAGTTATTATATCTTATAGCAGCAAACTTCTATCTTTTATTCTTATCATCATCAGCATCTCAGGTGTACCGCAAGTACAGAAACCATGCACTTTAATGTGGCTATGCAACACCTAGATGCATTCACAAATTGGCTCGATAATTATCGAGAAAATGGGTTTCAGTCATCTCTTCTAACAGCGAGAGAAATAGCCGAGGAAAATGATATTGACAGACAGTTCAAAGAAGTCAGAAGACAACGTAAAAAAAGGCATTTTGATTATGAAGGGGAAGATGAAGCTCTTGAACTGAACGCGGAAGAGATGTTCAAAATAAACTATTTTTATGTGATTGTCGACACTGTGCGCGCAAGTTGTCGCCCTAGGTTCGAGGCACTTAAACAACATGAGAGCATATTTGGTTTCATGTATAATGTAAAAAGATTAAAGGAAATTAGTGATAGTGAACTTTTGAAACAATGCAGTGACTTATAAATATCTATGACAATAGGAGAATCATGTGATATTGATGGACATGAATTATACGAAGAGCTGAATATGTTCATCCGCGTGTATGAAGGAAAGGACGACATTATCTCGGTGCTAAAATACATAATAGAAAATAAATTAACTGAAGTTTACCCTACTATCGAAATAGTCCTGACAATTATTGCCACCATACCTGTGACAGTTGCGTCTGCTGAAAATTTCTTTTGGTTTCGAGCGGACTCTGACCCACGAACCCGCCCGACCCACTGTAAGCTGCCATGTACGACCCCGACATGGTGCCAGCAATAACTAGCCCTCTGTCGTTATCGTACACCGCCGCTCCAGCCTTTTCCAAATTCTCCCTCAGCCTCGCGCCTGATACGGGCATACCCTGAACGCTCCGCACGTAGTTTTGCAGGATTTCCTTGCATGTTTCCGTGTGAGCCTCCAGAGTCGCCCTCGTCAGCGCGACAAACTCGAGGAAGGCGTTGGTCAGGTGGTCGCGCGGGCCATGCACCGGTCTCAGTTTTGGGGCAGCTGTTTTGTCCTTCATCCTTGGGTGGAGTTGTTGATCCTCTTAGCTTTGTATAGTGGAGCGTTTTCCTGTATGCGCAGGTCCAGCGGAAGGATGCCCGAAAGGATTAGTGCTGATGTACCGGATATGGTACGATATCCTTTGCAGATCTTTTGGACGAAGCTTAGCTGGACCGCCTCCAGGGGTTTCCTGTTTATTTCCATGTATGTCGCCTCTGACCAGGAGCATGCCCCGTACGTAATGATGGGTTCTATCACTGCGACATAAATCGTCCTTATGATCTCCCCGTTTAGTCCCCATGTCACCCTCGATGATTTTGGCGAAGAGGGCGGTTGATGTCGCCGTTACATCTACACAGCTGGAGTATAGTTTATTCCGCCGGTATTCTTTGAAGGTCGGCGTGTTTCCCATGTTTATTACATGAAAATCCAGTTCGTTTAGAAGCCTTGGATATTTGTCTCTTCTTTGGTTCCCCGTTAAGCTTCCCACCAGGGGCTCCAGGAATTTATGTCCCCCGCCAGTATTATATTCTTTGTCTTTCCGGAAAGTTGGACGCATACCCTTTTGATGCGGCTTGTGGTGGCGTCCATGTCTTCATCCCCTTTGCAATATACTGACACAATTCCAATCTTCAGAGGCCCCGCCTCCACCATAACCGCCGCCTTCGTCACGATTTGGGGGTCATGTGTGACTCTCAACTCGCCACCAAAGACGATTACGGCGGCTTTGACGGGCTTTTTGCGGTTGAGGGTGCACTGGATGACTGTCGTGCCTGGAAGCTGCCTGACCATTCCTGTTGAGCCCACGGAGGGCTCCTGAACAATGGCGATAGCTGCTCCCTGATCCTCTGCCGCTTTGTGCAACTCTATTGTTGCTGTGCGGGATCTCTGGAGATTGGCCTGTATGATTTTAATGTTTTCTCGTTGCGTCGGGGATGTTGTGGGTGTCGCGTTAGGGTCTTTAGCACAGGTAGGTAATCCTTGACCGCGCTATCGTGTCCCACATTTTCCTCTGCAGACAGTCTTCACTATAGGCGACGTGCGGGCTTTGTTGTTGTATATCCCCGTTTGATTTGGTGGTGCAGTTTCTGCAGGATGG
>JAYEAL010001089.1:0-14464 GCA_036419045.1 Scirpophaga incertulas | reverse complement strand
GTTTGTGAAAACGAATGTAATTTAATTTACAGCATAAAAAGTAAAAATATTTTTTCTTTTTATTTCGTGTCTAATGATCCATTTAGATTAATATCACTAACCACAAAAGGTTCGTACACGCGTAAATCAATATAAATTACTTAGATCAAAAATATTTGAAAATCGCAACGATCATTGTGGTTACGGTATTGGTGTAAAATGATATATCGTATATACGTTTATCGTGTCTCCTCGTTTTGAGAGCACTCCCTTAACCGCCTCAGCCAAAATTGGGATTCTTGGTGTCGACATATCGAGCGTAGTTCAGTTCCGTGGTCACTTAGAGGGTAAGGCTAAACTAGCCTCGAAGAAGCTTGGTGTACTCAATAGATCGAGGCGGTATTTCACACTGGCCCACCGTCTGCAACTTTATAAGGCACAGGTCCGGCCTCATATGGAATACTGTTCTCATCTTTGGGCAGGGGCGCCCCAATACCAGCTTCTCCCTCTAGACCGGATTCAACGGAGAGCGATTCGCATCGTCGACCACCAGGAAACTTCAAGTCGGCTTGACCCTTTGGCATTGTGTAGAGATGTAGCTTCTCTCTGCATACTCTATCGCATTTACTACGGAGAATGCTCAGAGGAATTATTTCGACTAATCCTTGCAAGTACTTTCCGACATCGTTCCACGCGACAAACCTTCCATCCTCACCATCTCAATACTTGGCAGTTCCACCACTGTGCGTTTCTTAGAAACTTTCTGCTCGCACAGCTAAACTGTGGAATGAATTGTCGCCTGCAGTGTTTCCGAGGCGTTACGATATCCAAACCTTCAAGAAAAGAGCGTACTCCCATTTAAAAGGCCGGCAACGCGCTTGTGACTCCTCTGGTGTTGCGGGCGTTCATGGGCGGCGGTAATTGCTTACCATCGGGTGATCCGTCTGCTCGTTTGCCTCCTATCACATAAAAAAAAAATATATATAAGTTAGCGGAAACGTCTGCCGCGCATCTTTCCCCCGTGCTTGAGCGAGAGAGATAGAAAATTGATACCATGAATGTGCAAGTGAAAGGGCAGTTTCGCTTAGTCCTTTTGGAGCTTCACCTGCAGTGTTGCCAACACGGAGTTTTTAGAGCTAGATTTAGCTCTAAATTATCTTGGTTAGCTTTAAAAATGTGGGTCTAGCTCTTTAGCTCTACTTTTCTACAATTTTAGCTTTTTTCCATACATACATACATTTTTTAGCTCAGAATACTAGTTTAAATAGCCAAAATGTACCTACATTGTCTATGTTCGGTTTGTCCGATCTATGGTTTGGTTATTCTATAATTTGTTATTATTTCGTCCGCGCGTGAATTGTTTATTATATTGTAGTGTAATGGCGCAAAGTAAGCAGCCTTATACACAGAAGTTCAGACAAGAATGGCTGTCTGAACCAGAATTTCAAGATTGGCTGGAAGCAGTAAAAACAGACCCCACCAAAGCGTTTTTTCCTACTGCAAATGCGAGGTTAATTCAAAAAAGGTGATTTATTAAATCATATGAAAAGAAAAAAACACCTAAAAGCGGCGCAACCATTTTCAGCGGGACAATCAAAAATAGATTTTTCTCCAAAACCGAAAATTGATTCTGGGATAAATTCCGCTGAAGGATCATTGGCTCTTTTTATATGCGCTCATACTTCAATATTACCTGTCGATCACCTTGGTTTACTATGTAAAAAACAATTCAAAGATGCCGAAAACTTAAAATTACACAGAACAAAATGTAGTACTATCATAAGAATGTACTAAATCCGCATTTCGTAACCGAATTAAAAAGAGATATAGACGATGGACCATTCAGTTTACTATTAGATGAGAGTACTGATATCAGCATTACTAAACTGCTCGGTATCGTAGTGCAGTATTACAGCAAAAAAAGATTTGAAATAGTTTCGACCTTTCTAAGATTAGCCGAAATAAAGAAAGGTGATGCCGAATCCATCACTAACGCTGTGAAAGAAACTCTCAACTTCTTCGGTCTCAATATAAAGCAGTTACGAGGTATTGGTGTAGATAACGCCAAAGTAATGGTTGGAATACACAGTGGTGTGTATCAAAAGTTAAAAACGGAAGTACCTCATCTCGTTTTGGTAAAATGTACATGTCGTTCGATTCAGTTGTCTATTTCTCAAGCTTCTGCCGAGCATCTTCCAAGGCATTTGGAGTATTTAGTCCATGAGACTTATAATTGGTTCTCAAAATCGGCAAATAGACAAAATGAATATCAAGCTCTTTACATGACCATCAATGATAAAGAACCATTAAAAATAACACAAGCATGCGCTACCAGATTACCGATACCGACAGATACCAGAGAGGATTTTAAAACAGTGGGTTGAACTAAGATTCCATTTTAGCCTAGTGAGAAATAGTGAAAAGTGCTATGCGGCTGAGAATATACAGTCTTTATCAGAATCCTACCAACGAAGCTTATTTAAATACGTATTAGTCATTGTCATTGTAGAAAACAAACTTTACTATGTTGCTATTGTAATTCGAGATTAAGAAACCGTTGTTGTTTTCAGAAACATACTTGACAAACATACATTCATAAGTGCTTCTGCTATACTTTACCTTGCGGTAAGAGAGTAATGTCAGTCAGACCAAAATAATCTATGTTATTTATGTAATGATGAATAAAATCTAATTAACTAAATATTAATAAAATCCAATACATTTAAGAAGTTATTAATTAACGATTTCAGTCTTAATTTATAGCTTATTCCGTTACAGTACCACTTAAATCACTACACACATAATTATCAGTATACTTAAATCGTTATAAAAGTTAATTAGATTAGATTTCACATTTTGTTTTTCCACAAAATTGGTGTATATCGATTTAAGTAACAATATTTAAACGATTAGCTCTAAAATAACCTGAAAGAATGATTCCTTATACAGTAATTAGTAATATTTGTTTTACAACTTTAAAAAAAGTGAAGAAATAATAAAATATTTACAGAAATAACATGATATGTATCATTTTACACTTGTTTGTATGAGGTCAATTTAATGCTGTGTATAATGATTTACGTTCTATTATATCACTTTACACTAATATAAAGTTTCGTGCTGTCTGATTTAACTGGGTTTATTATTTAATTTAAAAAAAACCACTTACATTATTTGACAAACTAGTACAATACCTGACTATTTCTAACATTATATTTCAACAAAAAAAATATTGCACCATGTTATCTGCAATAGCCATAAAGTAGGATTTTTTTAAAACTTCAAATGCAATTTCCCGAAAATCACTATTTTCGACTAGATCCGTTTTCACTGAAGGTACAGAATTGGTTTTCTCATGTGGTTCAAAGCCTTGACAGTGAACGAAATGTTGTTAGGTATTTTCCTGGATCTGGCTAGGGCATTTCGATACCGTTTCGATTCCCTGTTGTTCTGTAAGCTCGAAGAATGCGGTATCCGCGGTCTTCCGCTGGATCTTATAAAGTCTTATCTGTCAGGCAGGTCGCAGTCACTCAAGGTTGGAAATATGTCTAGTGCAAAGGCATCTATAAATTATGGTGTGCCACAAGGATCGGTGCTTGGGCCGACTCTTTTCTTAATATATATAAACAATTTATGTAACGCAAACCTCAAAAATTGTAAAATAATATCATATGCAGATGATACAGTCATGCTCTTTTACTGGGCGCTCTTGGGATGAGGTAAAAATCTGTCACCGAGGCAGGCATGAAAAAGGTAATGACAATGCTAAATAATAATCTCTTAACACTAAATTTAAGTAAAACTAAATATATATAAATTTTCTATTAGGTCGCATAATTTACAACAAAACACATGATTTTTCATTGCGGGCGCATATATGTAACGCAGAGATAATTGTGATTGCTATACTCTTACTATGTCTATAGCGTTAAATATTTAGGGATAGTAATTGACAAGCACTTAAACTGGCAGGAACATATTGATAATTTAAAAAAACCGAACACGTAAATTAATACCTATTTTTAAGAAACTTCGTCATTTGGGATGTAATCGTACTAATGAAATTGTATATCACAGCTTGTGCCAATCTTTGCTCTCATACGGCATCATTGCTTGGGGTGGTGCCCCTAAGTCTACACTTCTTAAGCTTGAAAGAGCACAAAGATTAATTCTAAAAGTGATTCTGTTTAAACGCCTCAGATATCCCACATCTGAGTTGTTCAAGGAATTTGACACTTTAACAGTCAGACAACTATTTATTAAGACTGCTGTTTTAAGACAACTGATTATATACAACGTAACTACATTTCAGAGCGCAGACTACATACTGGTGTATAATTCCTTCTTGTAAAACTGTCTTCGCTCAACGTTTTTTCCATATTTCTGTGTCCACTCTTATTCAATCGTATCAACAAATTCGTGAAGTTAGAAGGCTCGACTAAATATATATGTGGAAGGAAACTAAAACAATATCTTCGAATGTGCGATTATGATGAGACTGAAAACCTATTTAAAATTATAAAGTAAATTCAAATATATTATTATTTCTTTATTTAAAAGTATTTCTTAAATCAAAGTTTTTTTTCTTTACATCATTATTATTATATTTTTATGTATGTGTATGTGTATGATTATCTATGTATATGTATATGTATGTGTATATTCAATATGTAGGTGTATGTGTATATGTGTATTTTATTACATATATAGGTAATATATTATTTTATTACTTGACATATCGAGTGTGTAATGATGTTTACGGTGTTGTTTTGTAATAGTATAAGTGAAGTTTTATTTTTATCAGTCAAAAATGTATACCACTGATAGGACTATCGTCATTCATTACCTTGCCGTAACACAGTTAATAACTAGTACGGAGGGTAAGTAAGCATTGTGTGTAGATGAAAATGTATATATTTTTAATGAATAAAGTATTATTATTATTATTATTATTATTATTAGTGACTGTTAGTGTGGTAATTAATAAAAGTTCAGTGTTTTGGTAGACCGCCGTTTAATTTACTGACCCCAGCTCGTAACATTTGGTGTCGGAAGTGGGATTCTGAGACTGGGGTCTCTGGGCAGCAGGTTTAGGGACTGCGCGGGTCTACTATCATGCGGGTATGCTATGCACATCCTAGACATAGACGCCGGAACTTTTATGGACTGGATTTTCGTTAAGACCATGGCCGATGAAATGCTCAGGATGACCAGGGAAGGGCAAGAAAGTGGGGATCCCAGCTCCTACTTTCCATACCAGTCAGACTTTCACCTGGTAAGCAGATCCGCATACTCGTCAAATGCGAACCCTTACCTCTTCCACTGGATCCACATATTCGGGACCCTGATGAGTCACCGACGATCTGTAAACGCCAGGTTCAATTTTGAAGGGAACCTGGCGGATATTGGTCTGAACGCGGTACTCATTTGTTGGGCTTTCGCTCGGGGGGGTGAACTGAGCCCTCAATTCCATGCCAGAGGTATGGATTACGGGAAGGACATAGAACAATCGGCCTCTGGAATGGATGAGGGGACAGATCAGTTGGACATATCTCTAACTCCAGAAGACGAGCTATGGCTCGGACAATGGGCAGGGACCCAGCCACATGGTTCGCCCCTCCTCAAAGCGAACGGCTTCAAAGTCCCACCCGCGGTGGCCAAAATCATCAAACGCCAACGAAGCAGAATTGGTGAGACCCGATCGGATTCAGTTGGAGAATACGTACGGGAGAGATTAATTTACTAACCACGGGTCAACAATACTAGAAAAAAAAAAAAAAAAAGTCATCTGGATATCATCATATCAAATATGGAACACCAACTGAAAAGAACATCATCTGTCCACATAGCAACGAAGAAGCGAGCCGACTTCCAATATGTTGACTTCGACTCCCTTGTTGATTACCCATCGGATTGGTGTACCTCCCACCCCCAGTCCAAGCCCCCTCTGGAGATCCCTCGTACCTCCTGCGTACCAGACGATATTTACCGAGCATCGAAGGGGGGGATCAGGGCCATGAACCTGTCGATCGCCACTGCCAAATTGGCGCTGTATGAATACGGGAAGACGGTGAGGGATACCTGCGACCGGGACTGGACAAGCTTTGGGGTGGTAGTTGGTAAGGCTGGTTCCACCATCACCCCCTGGAACCTTGTGGATGTGAGGGAAGGCCCAGCATATCAACCAATTGAATCAGTTGGGGGAGGACCTCAGAGCCTGGCGGCTCAGCCGCAAGCCGACATCTCCCGTTGGACGCCGAGGTCAATTGCATTATATATCCTCTGTATATACCGGCTCCTGCGGGTAACAAACCAAGAATATCTGACCTCTTTGACCACCAAGATGGAGCAACAGCTGGCAGCAGAGGGAGGAGGAGGGATGAAGCTAAGCTCGTAACAATAGTAATAAAAAAAATTACTGTTTCTTATTATATTATATTCAAAATTTTCGCGGAACACCTGGGACAGCTTCGCGGAACACCAGTGTTCCGCGGAACGGCGGTTGAGAACCACTGACTTAGATGTTTCCGCACTGTATCGCAAAACAATACTCTTCCCGGCGGCCGGACACAGCCTTATATAGTCCCCTAAGATACTTGCCACTCTTGCCAGAACATTCGCGGACACACTCGAATGTGTAGTCCAATACGTCGCGCGTTCGAGACGTTTCGAGTATAACTGTCTCGATACTCGAATATTCTCGATACACAATACTCGAATATTCCCGTACTATCTTTCTCGAATATTCTGTGTTTGTCTATCTCTTTCTAATGATGTTTTCTCATTCTAATACTTCTCGAATGTTCTAACTATCTCTGTCTCTTTCTACTATTGCTATCTCTTTCACTCCTATTGAAATTTATGTCCTTTTACTGAAGTAGGCTTAATGGCTCATAAGGGGTCCTGAACGGGTTTTCAGGTTATTGCGGCGTTGGATAGAGGGTAGCCTGAAACGTACTGAAAACATGTTTCAGGCGCCTGAAAACTACTGTAACTTGGGTGTAATTTAGATTTTTTAGTATGTGAAAGAGCTACTTCTGAAACGGCCTGAAACGACGTTTCAGCCTGCTGAAAACGTTTCTAAGTCACAGAAAATCACTTTTGAAGTTGTACTAAGCCACCGGCGTAACAATAACAAACCGGTTTGCTAGTCACCATGACTTGCAAATCCGAATAAATCAAGACTACCGACATATAAAAATAACCAGGCGAATAATACCCACTTTAAGATAAAACCAAATCAAGACTACCCACAGGCTACAACGCCGAACCCAACGACCCACTCGTTGTAACGAGTGGCGTATGATTCTACTGAGGAGGACAACAGTCCAGTAGCCCCAGACAAAATGCACGCGCGTCTTTTCTATTCTATTTCTACTATTATAATAGACTAAGCGTTTTCTATCGAAAAATGCTAGACAAAGTGTATCTACTGATAGAATGGCTGTGTCTACCGTGACAGTAGAAAATAGAATAGAAATAGAAAATAATCTACCGTGTTTCGCCTTAAGTTCCTTTGCTTAAAGAGAAAAAATGCCATTAGGAGGAACTTCAAAACATTTCAAACGTGCGTACTTCACAATTATTTACCTACATTAATTAGGACTAAATTAAACAAACTTTGGATTTGAAATTAAAAATCGTTGCGTAGACATTTATTTAGAGGTAAGTATGAGATTTACAATTAATCATTACAAAAGCGAGTGTCAGTATTGAATTCAAATTAGCTTTGTTTACTTACGTTTGTTTCAAAATGACATAATATTAATATTTATACAATCAAGATTATATAAAAAGTTTATCAAATTAAAGATCCATACTATAATAATAGTAATAATTGCAAAAGTAACTCTTGTCTGTCTGCATTTTTAGGAATAATTTGGCAAAAACACTATTTTAAAACAACAAACAAACAATCTATCACCAATCTATTGGGTATGAGCAATCGCTTTGTTGAGTAGAAATAGAATAGAATCGTATCTATTTTTTACGTCACAAACTACATTTTGTCTATGAATTTGTATAGAACTCTTCTACTGTCAAAATAGAACACAGACGAGCGATAGAATAGAAACACAGTTAGCATCTTGTCTGCGAGTTTTCTATCAGCGTCATCAAGTCACGTGACGTATCTACTGGAAATGCCAGTTCCATACATTTTTTATGTTATCTATTATAGAAAACGCAAATAGAAAGGAATTTTGTCTAGGGGGGCTGAACAGTTTCCCCGGCCCTACTGCAAGGGTCGTGACGAAGATTGTGAGTTCGTTTAACGACTGCGTTCGCGCATGTCGTTCTTTTTCGTATGATGTCAGGACACTCGTTTATCACAACATTTTTTATTTATTTATTTAAGATTTGCCAACGTTTGACTACATTCTTACCACATTATAAATCTTAAATCTATATTATTAAATTAAATGTATCAGACAATTAATGGCAAATACAGCATGCAATAAAAATAAAGAATACATAAAACACCAACAATTAAGACACATAACAACGAATAATATACAACTTAAACCTATAGTCTTGAACAACCACTCCGATCAAGCATCACAATATTCTGAATACTGTTGAGTGAGTCAAAGTGCACATCAAATGGACTACTATATTTATTAATCAGCTTTTTATTGTTTTGTTAAATAAAAATCCCGGGATTGCGGAATTGGATAGCCGGATGTTTATTTATTTACCTAATTTAGTTTTTGACAAAGTATGGAACTGTCTTTTTATTTTATTTCCATAAATAAAAATCCCGGAATTCCGGTACTGTAGAACTTTTTGTAACTCACAGTGAGATACTAGACAATACTTTCGCCCGGGCACCATTTCTGTTTTTTTATTCAATTATTTAATTGATTATTGTTTTAGTCAAACTAGCTCACTACTTTCGTATAACACTGTTCATGTAATAAATCGTACATTCATAAATCGCACGGGGAACTGAAACTAAACTTCATGTAAATACGTATGCATAGTTGTATAAATGAACCCGGAGTCTCGGTCTTTTGAAAATAAATACCACGTGCTAATTTACTAATTTTCAAACAATATCACTACGTTAAATTTGCAGTCCCGTATTTTCCCGGGATTTTTATTTAACAAAATGTATTTTAAAAAGCCGCTTCCATAATTTGTGAGCCAAAAATTAACTTTAGGTAAATATGATTATCCGATCTCTAATTATAATAAACAAAATATTTTTACATTATCAAAAATCATTATATTTAGATATAATTGATATATCACTACATAGCATAAAACAAAGTCGCATTCTCTGTCCTTATATCCCTACTAGCGACCCGCCCCGACTTCGCACGGGTACAATGCAGATACTAAATACACTGCAAAAAACCTGTAAACGTTTTATAATATTAAGATTTATCATAGCAGCGCCATCTATTGATTACTTACTCAACCCAGTCGAAAGGTATCGACATCTGTTAGAATCATTTGGAGTTAACAGATAATTGTGACTGTCAAATAATAACAGCAAAATAATTAGCAATAAATTAAAATTGCAACGATAATTTGAGATTTAAACTATCCTATCTCTCAAGTTGGATCGAACTGCACATGGTGTGCAAATTTTATTATAATCGGTTAAGTAGTTTAGGAGTTCATTGAGCACAAACATTGTGACATGAGATTTATATATATTAGATGTATGCTTAAATCATTAAAACTACGCAACGGATTTTCATGCGTTTTTTTAATAGATAGTACGATTGAAGACAAGTCGTGTTGAAAGACGTCTTGTCTTGTAAAGTACTTTGAAGAGTACATATACTTAGGCAAACTGGTTTCGCTTAGAGAGAATGACTCGGACGAAATAGACAGACGAATGGCGCTGACATGGAAACGATACTGGTCTTTTAAAAATCTTCTTAAATGTAAGCTACCTATTGTTCTCAAACGAAGACTCATGGATTCTATCATTCTACCAACACTAACCTATGGCAGCTAGACCTGGTTTTTAACAGAAGCTAATGCAAATAGACTGTCGGTATGCCAAAGAACAATGGAGAGAACTCTCCTAAGGAGAAAGTTAAAAGACAGGATCAGAAACGAAGAAATTGGGAAACGCACCAAAGTTAGAGATACTATAATTCGGGTGTTGACAGTGTGTAGTGTGGTAAATTATTGAATAGTATGTTTATAAGTTGATTTTTATCAGTAGATCTACCTCCTTGTTTTAGATACATTATTATACATTAAGTTATTTTATTATATGTCAACATAATTATAATTTATTGTCATGGCATAACCTTTAGCAGTGTATTGTATACTTTTATTCAATTACTTGTTATATATTTTTTGGTTGTAAATTAGTTTAAATATGTAGTGGTAATCCGATTGGTCCGCGAGGTGCGAATACCTCAGCGCTGCAGCGTCTCGCGATGCTGCAGCTAAGCGCTGAGCTTGCTCCTGTTTTGTCTCTTTTTACTTTTTAGTTACCTAATTATAATAATATTGTATACCGAGACAAATAAATGTTTTTCTTTCTTTCTTTCTTTCTTTCTATACAACATATCAGGAGATTAAAATGGAAGTGGACCGGTCATGTAGCGAGACTTGAGGATGGGCATTGGACGAAAGTGGTCACAGAGTGGTAAGGACCAGGAAGTGGAAAGCGCAATCAAGGTCGTCCGCTCAAACGCTGGTCAGATGACCATTGGCTTGGATTGGCACAAGATCGGGATAAATGACACAACCTGGAGGAGGCCTTCACCCGCACGGGGATTCCTATGGAAGAAATCAAATAATTATTATCTTAACTAATAAATACTAACAAAAAATACTTTATCCATACTAATATTATAAATGCGAAAGTAACTCTGTCTGTCTGTCTGTCTATCTGTTCCGCTTTCACGCCAAAACTACTGAACCGATTTAAATGAAATTTGGTACACAGATAGTCTAGAGCCTGAGAAAGGACATAGGCTACTTTTTCATGCAAAAAAGGTTGTAAAGGGTTGTAAAAGGTTGAAAGGAGGGATAATAGGTTGTATGGAAATATTGTTAAAACTACTGAACCGATTTAATGAAATTTGGTACACAGATAATCTAGAGCCCGAGAAAGGACACAAGCTACTTTTTATACAAAAAGGTTGTAAGGGTTGTACAAGGTTGAAAGAAGGGATGCTAGGTTGTATGGCAGTATTGTAAAAACCACTGAACCGATTTAAATAAAATTTTATACACAGATAGACTAGAGCCTGAGAAAGGACAAAGGCTACCTTTTAAAGCAGAAAAGGGTTATCAAGGGTTGAAAGGAGGGATGAAAGGTTGTATAGAAAGAAGTATTGTTAAAACCACTGAACCGATTTAAATGAAGTTTTATGCACAGAAGTCTGGAGCCTGAGAAAGGACAGAAACTACTTTTGAATGCAGAAAAGGGTTGTAAAGGGTTGAAAGGAGGGATGAAAGGTTTGGTGAAAAACTATATGTACCTATCCCCCAATTTTTTATCATTCGTTTTTTTTTATTTACGTCCTTATATAATGATGCAATTTTAAAAGACGTATTATTTTCTAACGTCAAAAATGTAAGTAGGTTAGTCAATCACATAAGCCTTAATTATGTGATTGACTTAGGTTTTAATTAGAGTTATTTTGATGTATGTAACACAACAAAATATGTATCAATACTAATATATATATATATAATATATATATATATATATATATATATATATATATATATATATAAATGCGAAAGTATCTGTCTGTCTATCCGTCCTTCACATCACTTCCTATTAAACCAGTATTAAACCAGTTTTTATGAAATTTGGTATGAATATTGTTTGAGACCCTAAAATGACATAAAATATTTTACCGCGGTAAAATAACTTTTTCCCATGCGAAAATCCGATAACAACAGCTAATCAATTTTTGTTTTACATTTGGTATATAGGGGGTAACCACCCCGTATATACTAATCGTAAAACCCGAGGACCCAAGGAAGAAAATAAGATAATTTTACCGACGGAAAACATATCCTTCCTGTGGGAAATTCGAATATAGCGCGGGCTAAGCCGCGGGCGGAAAGCTAGTATCGCTATAATTACTAATCCACTAAACAAAATGTTACTTACTTCATAAGACCAATTAAAAATTTTTATTTTTATTTTATTTTATTTATCACTAGCTTTCTGCCCACGGCTTCGCCTGCGTGGCCTGATTGGGTCTATAGAGGGTCATAGCTTTTGCCCACGGCTACATATGCGCAGAAGTCGTTTTATGGCGCGAAGATTTTATCGTGCTTCCCGTGGGACTATCTGTTTTCCCGAGATAAAAAATACCGCAATGCCGCATGAAAATCTGTGCAGTAGTTTTGAAGCCTTTATTGCGCATCCCGTGGGATCTGTCGATTTTTTCCGGGATAAAAAGTAGCTTATGTTACTCGGGGATAATGTAGCTTTCCAAAGGTGAAAGAATTTTTGAAATCGGCCTAGTAGTTTCGGAGCCTATTCATTACAAACAAACAAACAAACAAATCTTTCCTCTTTATAATATTAGTATAGATTGAAGAGGAAGGTTGAAGAGGAAGAGGAGGAAGGAAATACTGTTATTTTTGTGATTTATAATGCGATGTCGTAAATAATTACATTGTTTCCGCTTACATTGCAAGGGCAAGCTGAACCCTACGAGATTTATCAAAATAATGTACTAAGTATACACATTGAAAAGGTCTACAGAAAACTCCGCGATGGTATATGTCTATCTCTTATGGTTATCCCACAATAGCATTTTTTTAATTTGTAATTTTGAATTTAGTATCTGCATTGCACCCTTGTGAAGTCGGGGCGATCAATTAAAATTACTGATAATTGACCGAGTCTACAAGCGAAGGATTAGTACAGGATGGATGAAATGGCGATAGGTAACGGAAACTACCTGTGACTCCCGTATTTCCTGTTTTTTTTATATATGTCTACTCCACGGACTCGTAGTCCGTGCCTTTTTCAAACTGTCCTCGTTTGGATCTACTACGTACTGTACGTACAGCGTCATATTATCTTATAATACTATTCCGTGACTTAACATTAACGTGAGTTGCGAAGCACTTACTTATCTAACAATAGTACTTTCTTATCTAATAACTATCCTAATATATACCTACATACAACCATTTAACAACACACTTAATCAATAAAATTAATTAATCTAATAATAATAAGCTATCCTAACATATATTAATAATTAAATTAACCCTGCAATGCTGTCGATTCTAGCGTGATTCTCTAAACCCAAAAACCAATCCGACAACAGTCCCCCCCTGTCATTTTGTATAGAGTATGACAAGGACAGACACCACCAAACTCAGCTCTAGGTTTGGAGAATAATTTTTTGTACAGGTTTCGAGATGATCGCACATTGTTGCACCTAGATGGCCCCGCAAATTTGCTCTCTGATCGCCATTTTTTTATTATAGTCCGCTACCTCTTGATCCGTCGCCATGCCTGGAATAACAATCTCTTTTTTTTTTATTTGCGTCCTTATATGATGATGCAATTTTAAAGACGTATTATTATATAACGTCAAAAATGTAAGTAGGTATTTAAGGCTTATGTGATTGACTTAGGTTTTAATTAGAGTTATTTTGTCTAAGGGGTCATCCATAAATTACGTCACACGAATTTCGTGATTTTTTGCCCCTCCCCCCGTCCTTGTCACAGCTAGTCACATTTGTGAGACACCCCCCCCCCCCCTAGTGTGACGTCACAAATTTTGAAATTATAGAAATTATTGAATGATAAAAGCGATTTCGAAATCAGTTTGATTTTCATTTTAATAAAATTAACATCAAATCAATTAACAAAACAAGAAACGATTACTTATATTAAATAAGTACCTACTTATATGGTCATTTCATGATTTTCTTATTATATTTTTCAAAATCACCTACTAAAATCAATTAGAAAAATAGTACGTTTCGGGAGTACCCCTATTAATAGAAGAAGATACTATTCCTTTATTTATTTATGAGAGTATACAGACTTTACAATAAAAGTTAATATTTACAGCACTTTTCATACTTATAGTAATAATTTAAAGTTTATGTTTTATCAGTTAGCTTATAATAGATTTTGAAATGTGACGTCACGAAATTTAAGATCCCTCCCACCCCCTTGTCACACAATGTCACACTTCGTCAACCCCCTCCCTCCCCCTAACCGTGTGACGTAATTTATGGATGGCCCCTAATGGCACCATCTTCCCGTATTTCCTTAAAACTGAGGACAATATTTATAAATCAGTAGTTATACCTGTCGTCATGTGTGGATCAGAATGTTGGTATGTCAAGCGGATGAATGAACAAAGATTGCGTGTTGCTGAAATGCGTATGTTCTGAAGTGCGTGTATGCGTTGAAGTGACAAGAAAGAATAGAGTGAGGAATGAATACATCAGAGAAGTCTGAAAGTAGCTCCTATTGTTGACAAATTGAGAGAAAGGAGACTTTCCTGGTATGGTCACG